>ML348915.1:48741-214068 GCA_005239505.1 Nicotiana paniculata | reverse complement strand
ATGTCACTTTAATTGGAAAAACTCCCATACCCCCTTGGGGTGTATAATAAAGGAGGTGTGACAATATGTTGATAATAAGTAACGCCATTGCTAATATAAATGCTACTAAGCGCATGATTACTAGTAAGTTTGATATGAAAGACTTAGGAGTTGCCGATTTAATTTTGGGAATTAAGATCCTTCAAACTCCTCAAGGTCTAGCTTTATCTAAATCTCATTATATTAAAATGGTACTTGAAAAGTTTAAATATTTGGACTTTAAAGAAGCAAAAACGCCAATTGATTTAAACATACTCTTGTAAAGAATAAAGGTCAAAGCAAGTCTCAATTGGAATATGCTCGAGTGTTGGGAAGTTTGATGTACATTATGAATTGTACACGACCTGATATAGCTTGTGTGATAAGTAAGCTTAGTCGATACAAAAGTAATCCCATCCAAGCTCATTGGATAGCAATGAAACGAGTTTTGGAATAGTTGAAATATACCCAAGACTATGCATTGCATTACAATAAATATCCCGCAGTTGTTGAGGGATATAGTGATGCAAATTGGATCACCGTATCAACGGAATCAAAATCCACAAGTGGGTACGTTTTTACCATTGGTGGAGGAGCAGTGTCTTGGAAGTCGTCCAAACAGACATGCATCATCAGCTCTACAATGGAGTCTGAGTTTATAGCTTTAGACAAGGCCAGTGAAGAAGTTGAATGGCTCCGTAATTTCTTGGAAGACATTTCATTTTGGCCCAAACCTGTGGCACTTGTATGCAGAGATTGCGACAGTCAAGCAGCAATAGGAAGGGCTGGAGCGTTATGTATAACGAGAAATCTCGTCATATTCAACGAAGACATAATACCGTTAGACAACTACTCTCTAGTGGAATTATCATAATTGACTATGTAAAGTCAAAAGATAATGTATCAGATCTGCTTACAAAAAGCCTACCTAGAGAGGCGGTTGAGAAGTCATCAAAGGGAATGGGACTATGGCCGAGGACAAGTCACTGTGGCGGTAACTCTACCTATAAGACTGGAGATGCCAAGATCTAGGTTCAAGGAGATCAAATAAACTCATTAATGACGGTTCAACATTGTCAAATAAAATTTCTTTTTGGTCTATTCTCGTGATGAGACAATGTTCAGTATCAAGGATAAATCGTTAAGGCTTTTGAATGGTTCTAAATTTGATATGGGGCATATCAAATAGTGTACCTACGGGACAACACGCTTAGGAATCACCTATGTAAGTGTGAACTGTAAGCCGCTTCAAGGAGAATTCTGTAAAGCCAGTTCTCTACGCACTTATGAACCAGGTGGTGTTCATGGCTGAAACGAATACAACAATGAGAACCAAAGACGGTTAAGGGTTGATTGTGTGACTTATGGTTGTCTAGGTATAAACCAAAGTTCGACAGTTCAAGGATATCAAATCTGCCGATTAATCGAGTATATCCGACATAAGCTCATTACGGAAAGTTCAAAGGGAAACCTACTTATCCAGATGTGATTAATCCTTAATTCTGAATCTGACAGTATTTTCATGCATGTTTTTTCACATATGTCCATTACCCATTCATGTGTGAGATTGTTGCCATTTTTATTAAGGGGTGTGAATGGGAAATGGAAGAGGCACCACTTGGGTATGAATGGGAAGAGGCACCTCTTGGATTGCACCTCTTCATCTCACCCTTTCATTGGGGTGTGAATGGGAAATGAAAGAGGCACTTCTTGGATTGCACCTCTTCATCTCACCCTTTCATTGTCTATAAAAAGAGAGGCTTAGCCTCATTTTTCACCACTGAAAAATCTGAAATCTCTCCCCTTAATTTTTTGCATACTGCATTGGTTTTTCAAAAGCAAAACGTAAGCATTTTGTGTGATTTGCTCCGCCATTATAGTTCGCCGAAATTATGTGATTTAAAGTGTCACTATCACAGAATTGTTATTTCATTCTATCCTGGAGGAATTAATCTGCAAACTTGGGCATTGTGAGGGGATTAAATTCATTAAGCAAACACAAGAAACTTGTGGGCTCAGAATTTTTTCTGATTTTTTTTTCCTTTCAACTAACGTTTATTGAATTACTGGTTTTGAATACAGAGTGATAACAGTTGTTCCAAAAAAGATAAACTTGTAATAATACACCACTAGCGGAAGAAAGGAAGAAAGGTGCACTTGAAAATACATCACTATCGTGGCTTTTGTGTGGAACCAATGAAAAGAAGAAATGTGCGCTTGTTTTGTAAAATAATACACCACTAGCGGAAATTGAAAAAAAAAGAGAGAGAAAAATCTTGGAAAAAAAAAAGGACAAATAGAGATGAATAAATTGTTGTCTTATTCTTGCTAGTGGGTATGAATTAAAGTAGTGCTTAAAGAAAAAGGGAATATTTTTGGGGTGTGATCTTGTTTGTGAAATTGAAGTGGATTGAAGAATTTGCACTTAAAGATTATTATATGATGTGTTTAAGTGCTTAGGATGATTAGCCATTATTCTTTAATATATATCCTCCCGTCCATTAGCCCACATTACAACCATGAAAAAGTCTTAATTGATGTTAGACCGAGTGAGCCTACATTAGTAGAGATTTACATTAAAGGCAAGTCTATGTTGCCAATTGCATGCATGTGACTTCTTTTGTGAGAATGAGAGATTTTCTTTGATATATATATATATAAATATATATATATATATATATGAGTCCTTAAAATATATTTGAACATTTGATTTAAGTGAGTGGATTCAACTTACTCTTTTCTTCTTGTTGTGAGGGTACATGGTTTCACAAGGGATAGGTAACATTCTTAGATTTCTCTCTAGGATGTTGTCTTTGTTTGCATATTTTTGAAGTATGACATAAGAAAATGAAAGTGTATGAGATTGCATATGCTAAAGTTTAATTGTTGCTATCAACCTTAGTCATTGGTATAGTGTGCTTCAAAAGTGTTTAATTTGTTAAGTGCTCAAAGATAGTGTAAAGTGTTGGTTGACTCGAGGACGAGCAACGTTTAAGTGTGGGGTACTGATGTTCGGCTATAATATCATATTTTAGTACATTATTTACCTTACATTTTAAATACTTTAATACTAAATTATATTATATTTGTGCTTAATTGAGTTTATTTTATGTATAGATACGTAGAAAATAAAATTAAAAGTAAAATAAAGATTTTATGTTTTATACACTACAAAGAATGGCTCATGATTATGTCCATGCAATTGAAGACAAAAGAAAAACAAATAAAAATTAAAAGAAACAGAAGGACAACGAATGAATTGAAAAGAAGGAAAACGTGAGATAGAATGTTAGGCGGCAAATCAAAGTCCAGCCTTCCAGGCGACGCGAAGGTTAAAGCTCGCGTTAGAGCTTGCGTCGCCAGGCCTAACGCGAGGTGGAGCGTGCAGTGAAGCTCGCGCGGCGAGGTCTGCAGTGAAGTGTAAAATTATTTTATCTTCTTTTTTATTTTGGATTTGATTATTTTTTTTATGTCTCTTATTCACACATATAAATAGTTATTAAACACCATTTTAAGAGGAGATTGACTCTCGAGATTGGACAGAAGATACCGAGATTCAACCTAAGGAGACAAGAACACACTAGGAGCAAGGCGGAGAATTCTTCTACGAGTTTTTCACTTCCTTCTTTCTATTTTCATTATTGGTTATGAATTTTAGTATTGTAGTTATGTATACCAATGAATAGCTAATTTGTTATCTAGAGTTTTGATGGAACCTGTTGGAGGATGATTTTCCTGTTACGTTAATATAGATTTACGGTAGTATTTTCTCTATTTGTTCAACTACGTTATTATTGTGGTTGATTGAAGAGCTCTCAATCAAGTGTGTCTATTTAGTGTGTATTACTCGGGATAGAGTGCATATTTAGGTAGTTGTTGAACAACATCACTCCTAATGTATATGAGCTATCAATACAGATGGTTTAAAGATGGGATTAAGGATAACGAAACCTTGATACGATCTGAGTGAGCCGTACTTAATGCCAGTATGTCTAGTAAATTGTGGTAGTTACTCGGGAGAGAATTACGACATGCAGAGCTCTCATGATCGGTAGAGAAAACTTAGGCAAATTTATAGGAAATGTTGTGAAAAAGATTCCAACAATAGAGGAAATCATAACTCTAGGCCTCCTTAATCTTGTTTCCATCCCTTATCCTTGTTAATTGATTGTTTTACTAGTATTCGTTAGTTAATTAGATAAAAATAAACATTATAATCTTTATAATTAGGAAACTATTTGGACTTGTGTTTCTTAGCGATATTGAACAACTGTAGCTGAGCCTTATTTTTCTGTGGGATTCGACTCCGAACTTGTAAACCGAATTATATTTGCAACGACCGCTTAATCTTTTTTATAAGGTATAGTCGGGCGTGATCAATACACTTCCCCTAAGTTTTTTGATCAATCTTTAACTTAAATCAAATATTCAAAAAGAGAGACAAAAGGACATAATTCGTTTCAAGTAAATCAAACATTATATTATTGGATTTAGATCTTTATACTGATATATTAATTGCTCAAATATCAGAACTAAAGTGACCCCTAAATATATTAACCTAAATTCTTGGATAAATCTCTACCTTAAACCAAATACAAAAAAAAGTTTAAATTCTATACATGCATTAACAATGTAAAAAAATATATGTATAACTAAGTCACTTATAAATTAATTGTATGTAACTTTATTTTAATCAACTAATTTATAACCAAAATACACAGAATGTATAATATACAATATGTTAAATAGTTAAATTACACTATTAGTATAAAAAAGTTATTACATCTACCGATTTATATAATAAGTATTAGTGAAAGTAGCCACTAATGCCGGCACTAGAGTAGAGTATCCTCTTGTAGTGCACCCTTTCTCAGATATGATTAGAGGTGTCAAAATGGTTAAAAGAACATAATTAGTTACCCATATTATCCATAAAAAAAAATGTTGGATAATAAACCATTTAAAAATGGATTGAATATGGATAAAGAACCATATTATCCACTTAGAAAATGGTTAACCAAAGGATAATTAATGTGTTTAATTTTACATTTGTAAAGCCTCAATTCGGATTGATCAATTTTGAAAGACTAAAAATTCTCTCGTGAGTGATCATATCCATATATTCGCCGGATAAATCCGTTTTTTCCGTCTCAAATATGTATCGAGTCAAATAATTTATCCATTTTTTAAATTATCTGCTTTGACCACTCATATCCGACCCGACACGATCATTTACCACTCCCTAGATATGACTTATGCACCAAACTGCTAAATCTATTAAAAAAGAAACAGAGGGAAAAGGATAAGAAAGACCATGTTTGGGTAACTTGTTTTTAGAGGTAACGTAAAGAAAGAAAGGGACAATAACCAATCCAAGAAGAGAGTGTCTCAAACGGTCAACAATTACCAGCAGTTAGCCGTCTGAATGCATACGCATGCATTGACTTCATATATTACGTAGTGACAGCCCATTTTTTACCTCACTAGCCCCCACCTTCTCTGCTTCTTTGCCACACCAAATATTGGTCTTTATTTTGATTTTTCTTTTGGAATAAATTACTAAAAAAGATCTAGTCTTTTAGTATTTCTCTATATTTCCAAAATTACCTCAGCCGCCTGTCTTTCAGGTATGTTTCTCTTAGTACTTCAACTGCAGAGTAATTAATCAGTGTTTATTTAATTTGTTTGTTTGGTTAAGTGGGTGGACAAAGTTAATTACTTACCATTTTTGTGAAAAAAACTGGAGGGTGTTTAAGTTTTTGAGGGTTTCTTGATCTGATTTGTCTATTTGGGTTGTTTGGTGAAGAGGGTAAGACAAAGTTTTAATGCCCATATTGTAAAGATTCAAGCTTTTTGTGAATTGGGTATTTGGGTTTTTGAGGTTTTATTGATCTGGTTTGTAATATTTAAGTGATTGGTGAATTGGGTATGTGATTGAATCTTCTTCTCTGCTGTCTGTATAGAAGAATTATCTCTTGGAGTTAGCTGTCTTATTTCAGTTTCATTTCTTGATTTGGTAATACAAAGAGAAATAGAGATTCCAATCTGAAACTTTGGGAAGTCTTGGTTTTTTAGTTCTGAGGCTTTCAATTTCTAATTGACATAGCTGGATTATTGTTGGAATTTTGAAGTGAGTTGATTATTGAATCTGGATTTCCTGTTGTTTAGCTGAAAAAGTCTGAAAGCATCTGGACTGTTAAGTTATTTTGGTTTTTGAGGTAGTTTCCACTTTAGTCCAATTGGAACTTAGGAAAAAAAAAAGTTGACTTTCGCCTCGTTGATTGCGGAATTTGATCCTGCCTGATCAATGCTTATCTGAATTCCTGAAATTTTTTACTTGACCTGGAAAAGAGGCTTGTATATTGTTGCTTGTGGCTGGTAAAGAATTTGTAATGGGTCCGTTGTATTTTGGTTTTATGAAATGGGGTGATTATGTCATTTTTTGCTGAAAATGGCTGTTCTTGTGCTGTGTATACTATTGCTGGTGCAGTTCCCACTAACTTTTGCTTCTCCGCTGTTGGGACATGAAGAAGCTTGTGGAATTTACCGTGTCATCTATTCAGATGATCTAAATCGCCAAGTATTTTATGTGAACGGCATATTAGTAGATAAACTTTTATTCTGCGACACCCTCAAATTTGATCGTGCAGAACATTGCTTTATCCAAAATTTTGGGTTTCAATATTGTGGATTGGACTTATCAATTGGTATGTACTCGTATATGCTACAATATTGTTTTCAAATGTCTTTCCAACAAATCCTTCTGAGATGTTCTTCATTAGAAACCATTTAATTTCTATGTATTTTTCCTAATTGCTTCTATTGGATATCGCGGTTTATAATTTTCTATAGTGATATAGTAGAGTCCAAACCATCTTGCAGATGAGCTACATTTCAAGTCGGGAAGAAAATTTCTACAAAAGGTGGTCAGACAAGGATCCAGCGAACACAATTTTGATGATACAGCAGCACGGAAGCCTAAGGAAAAACGTGCTGATGATTTTTCAGTAACCCCCAAAAAATTGGTCATGGCGATACCAGTATTTTTTATTCTTTGCTGCGGCTTAATTTGCCCTTGTTTTCGTGCAAGGAAGAAGGAAACGGATCAATCTGCTCTTGTAAAGGATCCTAATTCAAGTGAGTTAACCTTTTCAATGTTCAATAATACCATATTCAGTTTATAGCTGTTTTCATTCTTCTGAAGATAAGTTTACTTTAAGTACTGTCGGATGAAAATTTCCAATGACATTAATTTTCTTCTATCTACTTATAATCAATTTTGGAAGCTCTGCTGGAGCGCTGATACAGGCGGAGCTAGGGAGGCGGAAAGGGGTTCATTTGAACCCCCTTTGCCGGGAAATTACACTATTTTACTAGGTCAAAATTATCATGTATATATGATATATGTTGAATCCCCTTGGTATTTCATGTATTTATCTTTTATATTTTGAATCCCCTTAGTGAAAATCCACTACTGATAGTTGCTGCTTTGTTGGTTTTGGTGGTTGTTTATAAAGAAATTGCATTACCTTTGCAGTGGACTCTGCTTCCTCCATGGAGATGAATTTTGTTACTGAAAAGGCTCCAGGCAGTCCGCTACGAGTGCCAGCTAGTCCACTTCGAGTGCCGCCTAGTCCCTCTAGATTTAGCATGTCTCCGAAACTCAATAGAATTGGCTCCATTCACCTCAACGTGAATCAGGCTCTCAGAGCCACCCAAAATTTCTCTCCGTCCCTAAAAATTGGAGAGGGAGGGTTTGGAACGGTATACAAAGCTCAACTACCGGATGGTCAAGTAGTTGCCATTAAACGCGCAAAGAAGGTAAGATACCATTTAGTCAACTGATCTTGAATCTGCAAATCTTGTATATGCCACGATAATTTGATGATTTGTCAGAAAAACCGTGAAAAAGGAAGCTATTCACTATATGTCGAAGTTGCATTAACTGATACAACATGAAAAGGCAAAATAAATTTCCTACTTCCCTTTAACTGATCTCTACAATTTAAGGGAGTGAGTTAATAGAATTACTTGCATTCTTAAGTTAAGTGAAAGCCTCTCAGCATATGCACTTCTTAATCAGGAAACGTCTCATATTCGTTTCCTTTCTGCAATTTACCTTCATAAATTCTGAGGGTGTTTTCTTATCTAGTCATTTGAAACTGCGCAAGTATAAATAAAACAATGATGAAGAGATTCGAATACCGACGCAGGGGTTTAAGGGAGTAAAAAGACAGCTCTTTTTTTTTCCCTTGATGACCGAGAAATCCATCCAGAGCCAACCCTTTTGGGCCAACCACAGCCTTCGTAACTCGGGGATGATGCCCCCCACCAATCGCATCCTTCTCCACTTAAATACCAGAGGTAGTTTGCGCCAACCTAAGCCACAAGTCCCTCAACCTTTGCCAAATCAGTTAATCCTAGGGGGCATAAAGACAGCTCTTTTCCACGGAAAGGAGAGTTGCTTAAGTAAGCAGAATGTTGGACCATAGTGCACCTCCTACGAATACTCTATAGATGATAATTATCAGTTTAGAAATCAGAAGTGGGACAACAATTCATGGTTTTAGTTTCAAGCTCAATTACTAGGTTAAGTGCTATTTATTACCTACTAGATTACAAACATAAGATAGTTTCTCTAATGTGAAGAATCTTGTTGGTCATAGAATAATTCTTTCACAACAAAGTAGTTCATGATTTAGGTTTTCTGAAGATAATTTGCTTATTTGACTTTTATGCTTTCTCTGTTTTCTTATTTGACTTCCTTCCTCTGTTTTAGGCAAAGAATTCACACATTTGAAGTTATGTCGCTAGTTTTTATCTATGATTGTGTCTTTTGATTGGACTAATATTATTGTAGAAGGCATAGCTTCTGAAATTCTGAACTAACCTAGTAATTGCTTTACCCTTTTCGATTTTCTTTTTCCGTGTGAGTGGAGGAAAGGCAGGATAAAGTTAGTTCGGACAAATTTACATAGCTTATTCAGAAGAAAGATCTAAGTTGCAAAAGGAGAACAATAGATACACTAGGTTGTGACACATGTGCAAGTTAACTTAGGAACTGAGACATGAACTCTGATTTTGGGACAAAGGGAAGGAGATCAAATTTTGAGAGAGAAAGGGACTTACTATAACCTGTCCAAAATGGCCATTCAAATCAAAACCTTATCTGCGCAGCAAAGAATGGCTGAAGGGAAGGGGGCAGTTAGCTGGCTGCTTATCTACAGTGTACTTTGCTTCCTCATGTTGGGAACCTATTGTCTATGGAATTAACTCAATGAGATGTTGAAACTTTGAGGAGTTAGAAGGGTTTTTTGAGAAGTATTTTCCTTCTCTTGCTCTCCATTTTCTCCCTTTTTTAATCTTTTCTTTTTGGAGTGGTTTGGGTTGGGGGTGCAGAGGACGTGACCTTGTTGGCGGAAGTGGAAGCACTGTTGATACATGTATATATTCAACCTGAATGTGACATTATGAGCCGTTTGGACGACATTTGAAGTTGATGTTGAAATTGGAAAAACGCTTGTGGATGCTAAAATCTTAGTAGTAGTTTTTTGAAAAGATTTTTTGGAAATTGAAGAGTTGCAAGTGGACATCTTAGATTTGAAAAACTTCGCTTGAAATACACTTCCAACCACAACTTTTCAAACTTGAACTAGAAAATTTCTTTTTCCCAAATAAAAAATTCAAATAAACACCAAATTCAAAAATATTATTTGCAAGTGAATTTAAGAAGTCCACAAACAAAAACCAGATAAATTGTAGTCGAGGTTACTCATGGTTGATAGGTTGGGTTCTAGCTATCTGTTCATGTAGTTTATTTCTTGAACTCTGGCGTGTAACCCCTTCTGTAGGAATGAAAGATCGGCTTTTCTTTCTTGTTCCTTTTATTTATATATATATATCTGATTTTATCTGTGAGAGAATAGAATTAAATCATTCTAATATCTGAACATTTTGCAGGAACATTTTGATTCTTTGAGCAATGAATTTAGAAGTGAAGTTGAGCTTTTGGCAAAAATTGAGCACCGTAACCTAGTTAGGCTTCTTGGTTATGTTGATAGGGGAAATGAACGCCTCATCATTACGGAGTATGTACCTAATGGTACACTAAGAGAACATCTAGATGGTATATCATTTATAAACTTAGTGCACTGACTACAACTTTCATCATATGGTAAAAATGTGGAGAGCAATAATTTTGGTTCTTCTTTTGGCAGGTGGACGTGGAAAAATCTTAGATTTCAATCAGCGACTTGAGATTGCAATTGATATTGCTCATGGCCTAACTTACCTCCATCTATATGCTGGTATGTTACTGTCCATCGCTAGTTATTCTCTTTTCTTAGTTAGCAATGGTTTATCGGTGCTTGAAACTCCTTTACGTGATCAATACACAAAAATGAAGAAAAGGGAAAAGATCAAATCTCCATTGGAATGTTAAGGCCAACTGTGGTTAGATATATTGACCTTGTAGATTCTTTTAGTGTAGATCTTGTTATTTCCCTAGCTTTTGAGCCATATATAATTTATAGATGTATATTTTTAGCCGCTCCCAAAAATAATAGCGGACAAAATGTATATTTTTCGTATGTGTATATTGTACACATATAATATATATATATATATATATATATATATAAAACTTTTTGGTTAGCGAATGAAATTAGTTTCTGCTGACCAGCCAATTTTGTATTTTGCCCTATAATTTATGTGGCAACTCCTGTGTTGAGGTTCAAGTTTCCATTATCCATTCTTGTAAACCAGGATTCTATGTTAGGATCAGAGTTAGTGATGTATTAGTTTCAGTCCTTCGTCTATTTTGATCTGCCCGTGATCCTTGGATTTGACGCAATCCTATTTTTGTTTGCCGCAGAGAAGCAAATTATCCATAGAGATGTCAAGTCATCAAATATTCTCCTGACAGAGAGCATGCGTGGCAAAGTTGCAGATTTTGGATTTGCACGGCTTGGAGACTCAGACTCTGATAAAACGCATGTTTCAACCAAAGTGAAAGGCACTGTTGGTTACCTTGACCCTGAGTACATGAAAACGTATCAGCTCTCGCCAAAAAGTGATGTCTACTCATTTGGGGTATTGTTATTAGAAGTTTTAACGGGTCGTCGTCCTGTGGAGCTTAAAAGACCTCCTGATCAGAGGGTGACTCTTAGATGGGTAAGCTCTTTACTCATTTTTTTCCTTTTAAATTTGTGTGAATCTTGGATTATTGGCTATAGCAATAGCAAGGGCAGAGCTAGAGCTTCTTTTACGGGTTCGGCCGGACCCAGTAGCTTTGGTCCAAACCTTGTGTTTGTCTTAAAATATTCATTAGCTATGTACAAATCAATGATTTAGAACCCAATAATTCGAATTCCGAACTCATAAGCTTCAAATCCTGGCTCCGCCTTTGAGTCCAATCGTCTATGTTAAAAGTTAATTAATAGCAGGATTAGCATTATTTCTGTTCGATCTGTTGATTGTGTTCACTGTGTTTTCTGCTTTCTCCAGTACTTAGATAACAAAAACATGTAGTTTTTCAAATAACAGAAACTAATCCATATATGAACTTATCGGGTACAAATATAACATGTATATGCAGGCTTTTAGGAAATACAATGAAGGATGCGTGATGGAAATGTTGGACCCTCAATTAAAGGAATCCGTGAACGGGGAGATACTAGTGAAAATGTTTGGTTTAGCTATCCAGTGTGCAGCACCTACACGAAAAGATCGCCCCGATATGAAGATTGTTGGGGAGCAGCTTTGGGCAATTAGAATGGATTATTTGAGGAATGGAAGAAGACAGTAATAACTGCAAATATACTGTTGTGACTATACCAAGTTTATTCCCTAGAAAGGATACTTAATTTTCCACTTATTGTTTGTATATGTGAGCAGTTAAGGTACTTATCTTGATATTGATTCACTGATCTCTGGTGTGCTCAAAGTATATTGTTGCTGTTGTATTTGTCGATCCCATTAATCGTCTATCTTCATCGAAAGAGTACTGAGTAATAGGAAAACAGTTATCTCTGAGGGCTAGTGGGACACAATTCGAAACTTGGTAGATAATGGCCTGCCTCTCTCCCCTTCTCCACAAATTATCAAGCTTTTGTCTATGACAGGATTTGAATCCATGCATCTACTTAAGTCATTAATTAAGTGTTGCTACGTTAGAAGAGCAAAGGGCCTAGAGTCACAGCAGGATGAACCAATGTGAATGAGTGTAAGTTTCGTTGGCCGAACACGATTGGTGCTGACCACACTAGGTGAAACTACGGAACCAACTGTTTCACACCGGGAGAACAAGGTCCGGAGCTCGGCCATACATCCCTTTTTTCTTTTGGCCATTTTTGTTAGGCATTGAACACCACCCCACGGAGCGGTGCTGAATTAAAATTTGAATGAAGCAGAAATTCGGGGGAAATCTTAATAAAAAGAGTCTCGGTTCACTCTTCACCATAGTAGTGTAAAAAGCCTCGAAACACTCGACCCAGATAGCTCCGGTGGCCCCTACTTCTACCTCTATTAGGCTGCGACAGCCCCCCCCTCTCCACACCCCTAGCATAGAGGAGCTGCTCAACATTTTTCAGCAGCAAGCTACGGTTTAACGACCCTCTAACCTACGTCGGGCGAAAACTCCAAAATCCAAAAGGCCCTATCGGCAAAGGTGTTTTCTGCATGTCTCTTGCTTCAAAATTGGCAGCAAGTGGGACTGAAACAATTGATCTTCTGTTGGTGAGTCTATTGTTTAAAGCTTCCCATAATCTCATGAGGTGCCAACTCTATGCACTTTGCTCACAAGAGAGAAACTGAAGAAACATGAATGCCCTGAAGAAATATTATATAGTTGGACTGAAATTAATGGGAAACACCCTCAAAAGAATTGGCATATGCCTTACTTTTTTTTTCTTTTTTCTTTTCCATTCATTTTGGTGAACATACAGTTTCTTTAGTAAAAGGTAGTTATTCGTGTCGAGAAAGTTTTAAATATTTTATTTGAAAATAATTATAAGAAACTGCATATTCTAAATATATATGTATAAAATTTTCAAATATATGGATTAAAATATAAAGCACTAATATTTGGTTGAGAAGTTATCAATTGTTTTGGGAAAATTACATATTTGGTTGGCCGGACAAAAAATATTTACACTCGCTAGTTAATATACATAAAATACACATTAATTATGCATATATTATATATCAGCCGATTATTTTTTTAACTGGACAACTATACCGTGTAAAAATCCAAATGTTGTTTTGTTTGCTTGTTCTTGAATGAAATTCCTTATTTGCCCTTTATGGGATTTTTTTTCGTTTGTAGTTTGGGAGATAGAGGGGGACCTTAGAAGTATTGGGGCGAGGTGATCAGACAGGACATGACGCGGCTTCAGATTTTTGAGGACATGACTCTTGATAGGATCATGTGGAGGTCGAGCATTAGAGTGATAGGCTAAGGGGTAGTCGAGAGTTCTTCCCTTTTTGTACCGGGTAATCTGATAAAGTTTTGTTTAGGTTTGTTAGCGGTCTATATTGTGTTCGCACTGTTGTTTTGCATAATTTTGTGTTATTGTTCTTTCACTTATTCGTTGTTATTTTCTTTCTCGCATCTTTTGTTGTTACATGCTTTTTTTTTGTTTCTTTTAAGATATTATTGTCTCTCATGTTGAGCCAAGAGTCTCTCGGAAACAGCTTCTCGATCCTCTTCGGGGTAAGGGTAAGATTTGCGTATACTCTACTCTTCCCAGACCCCACTAATGAGATTTTAATGGGTATGTTNTATTTTTTTTTTTTTTTTTTTTTTTTTTTGGGAGATAAGAGGGTATAATATTACAATTTATGAAGTGAAGCAAAGTAAAGTAGTTAAATTTTATTCCAAATGACAATCTTAGCTTCTCATTATTCATTACCTTTTCTTATTTCGTTTTTTCTCAATACAATCATTCCTAGATTTCTAGTTTGGCCATACTTTTCTAGTTACATAAAGTGAGACGAGAAATGAATGGAATAATTAATGCAATCAAACATCGGTTACATTATTGATTTTTTTTTTGTGTGGTTAAATTCTTGTTTTATTCATCCACTTAATTTAATTAATGTATACTTATTGAAGCTATACCAACAAGTATAAAAACTTTTTAACGTTGTACCGATAGAGTAAAATATAATGCAACTAATAAAAATCATGAAAAATTGTTTTGAATGTAGGCATATTTTGAAGTTAATGTTTTTTTTTTTTGATATATTGTTCTTTAACATCAAATCTTACATATTGTCTCTTTGTATGAAAAACGAGACATTTTAGTAAAAGAACAAAAGTGTAGCTATTGAGAGAGTGAAGAACTCTTTCGTGCCTTTCATTTATTATTATTATTGGATAAAAAATTAAAAATAGTATTGAACAAAGATAAAAAAGGGTCTCGTTCAAAGAAAGATTAGGACTAGAATTGGTGGGGTGCGCCAGGCCAAGGCAGTAGTTCAACACCAAGGCGACACGCGAAGGCCCTGATAGCAAGCTATCACGATGGATCTTTCCTCTAAAAAAATTGAATTAATATCGTATAAGTCGATGACTCACATATCAGATATTAAATTGATAAGAATAAATATTACACTTGATTCAGCCAAAAGGCCGAGAAAGGTATGATTTTTCAAGTTTTGCATGGACTCTTTTATATCCAACTTTGTTTATAGGAGCTTTGCTATTCAGTCGAACCCATCCACCAAGAGATAAAATTGAACAAAAAGAAGAGATATATTAAAATAATTCTTTTTTTTAACCTCTTCCTTTCTTGGCAACAAATTGATTGGCCTTCTCCACTGCAAAACTGAGAAATTTAGGATGATTTGACTCTCTACTGTCTGATGTAGATGCACCAATCTCTGGTTTGTTCAGGCAATGACGAATATGATTTTGGTGCTACAAACTCAGCATTTTATCACAGAACAAAAATATATATGTATATAAAATATAAAGTTCTAAAAAGCATGAGATTACGAAACCATATAAAGAGATACATTGTTAATTAAAATTTTAATGACTGACATCAAATTCAAATTTTGGATCCGCCGCTTCTTAATTCAAGGTATATGTATCTCGTAGTATTCTATACCATCTATCGATCGCGAAACCTATAGTGATCGTTCCTAATTCCTCGTAGAAACAGCAAATGTGAACATGCCTATATATTTTGCTTTTCCGGTACAAACAAATGTTAACATGCCTAACTTTTGGTTCCCAAGATCCCCACTCGTGATGTCTCCTTCCTTTTCTTTATTTTCATTAGGTGCAATGGAAAATTATTAAGAATATCTTGTTTACGCTAGGGTCGATTTTATTGGGATCGAAAAAAGCTAACAATACAAAGCTTGATGGATGATAAATCAAAGTATAAAAAAAAAGTATACTAAATTACGCATAATAATTTATTATGGTTTTGATCAATCAACCCAGCTACATATGATCTATCACTAATATGAAAAGAGAGTAATTTTTTTAGAGAATAATATTCCAGAAGTGTAAAACTTCTCTTCCAAGAAAACAATAAAGCATATGAAGGAGATTTAATCCTTTTAGAAGTCTTTTTTCATTCCTTCAAGAAAAAGAGTCCTAACAGATTAGAAATTCATTCCCCTGACATGAATTTTCTGGCAATGCTGGATCTGCCTTTTTCACATGCACAATTTTCATCACGGCTGCTTGTCGTGATTAAGATTTAAGAATGTGTATAGGTAGAATATTTTTTGGTATTGGTCGAAAAAATAAAAAATGGGTTAAAAGGAGCCCATGCATTCGGAGTAAACATGGGTTAAAAGAAGTATTGTTATTAAAGATGATGCACCAGAAAGGTTGAAAATATTGTTGAAAAGCTGTCTCCATGTGTAGCACTTTGAATATATTTGCTTTGTTTTGTTGGACACAAATTTCATTATCGTCAAATTGGTTGCATCTTGATCTGAACCGCCTTGAACATATCTTCAAACTTGTTCAATCATCGGCTCTGATACCACTTGTTGGGATCGAAATAACTTGGTGCATGCGGAAGCTAACAATACAAAGCTCGGTGAATGATAAATCAGGGTAACATAAAAATATACTAACTAGGCATAATAGTTTATTATGGTTTGATTAATTGAACTACATATTATCTATCATTAATATAAAAAGAGAATAAATTTTCGAGAGAATAATCTCCCTTAAACATAATTCTTGTAATGACTATATTGTGGAGGTCGTTGTTGTTGTTGTTATTGTTCTGAGAAGCAGAAATCTTCAATTTATGAAAGTGTAAAACTTCTCTGCCAAAAAAAAGAATAAGGCACGTGAAAGATATTTAATCCTTTTAAGAGTCTTTTTCTCTTATTTCAAGAAAGAGAGTCCTGACATATTAGAAATTCAAGGCAAAACCCTAATAGATTTCACTTGAATGAGAGTGGTGTGGGATATTTAGAACTAGGATTGATGGGGTGCGTCGGGCCAAGGCAATAGTGCAACGACAAGACAACACATGAACGCCTCAATAGTATATGTTGATAACCCACGTATCAAATATATTAAACGGAAAAGGGCTAAAAATACCCTTATCGTTTAATAAATGGTTTATTTTTACGCTCCGTCCACCTATTGGTCCAAAGCTACACACAACGTTATTTATGGGACTAAAATACCCCTATGACTAACAGCAGAATTTGTGGACCCCACTTTTAATGCGTCGGCATCATGTAATTGGCATGCGTGGCTCCTTATTTTATTCCTTATATTCAGATTTACCTGCCTTATTATGTGACCCACCCTAACTCTATTATTACCCAAACTCTCTTTTTTCCAGTTCTTCTTATTCGAGAAGACCTGCACATTTCTCTATTTAAGCTCCTAAAATCTGAACACGACACAGAAAACAACAAGGTTACATGGGCTAGGAAATTGGTTTTCCCTTCTTTTCCGGTAATGCGAAGGCTCGTGATTTAGCTTTGCCGACGGTCGCTTTAGATTTTTTCAAATCACATTTTCTTACTTTAAAGACATTTTTCATTTGTTTTTGCGCGCTCTTTCTCTCTCTCTCTCTATATATATATACACACACTTTCTCTCTAGCAAAATCAACTTATTGCAGTAGTTGAATTTCGTAATCACTCAAGTGTCGGTGTATTTTTTAGGAGGTTTTGGGTACTTTTCCTTTCCCTAAATAGGCCAGTAAAAATAAATAGTTTTGGTAGTAAATATTTTTTTTTGATAAATTGTTTCTAGGATTAAAACTATGAGAAAATGAACAAGGAGAGATGATGTTAATTTTGAAGTAATTTTTTTTTATATAAATTCTAGGTTTGAGACTTTGAGGAAGTGACAAGGAGAGATGGTGTTGTAAATTAGGGCAAAGTTTATTGTAAATTTTAGAGGTATTCGAAAAAGATGGATTGCTTCTAGGCACCGGAGTTTAAATTGATTACTCATGATTGTTGTTTCTTTAAAAATTCCGACGGTGGTTTTCATTGCTTCACTAAAGAGAGATAAAGGACATGAAGTGAGACTAAAATAAATAGGGTAGGTCTTAAAAGGGATAGGTACATTTTACCCATATGTATGGACTGACACCAGAAGCCACGCTGTCCAATTACATGATGCCAACGCATTAAAAGTAGGGATCCACAAATTCTGCCATTAGTCGTAGGTAGAGGTATTCATGATTCGGTTTGGATCGATTTTTCACTATAAAAAAAACGACCAAGTAAGTCGGTTCTTCAGATATTGGAACCAAACCAAACCAATTAAATCGATTTTTTATCGATTCAATTTTTGTCGTTTTTTATTTTTTTGGTTATTTATCGATTTTTTCTTAAATATGAGACATACACTACCAAACATGTATTCTGCATACTACATTTTCAACGTAACACTACCAAACCAATTGCTCTTTGAGAAATCTATCATTAACCAAGATGTATTGATGATAATTGAATCAAATAGTGATGAATAATTTAATTGCTCAATTACAAATTAATTAATTTTAAAAAAAATAAATTCTTGTACTTAGCAAAAGAAAACTACCATTCAAAATAGAATGTAAAAGCAAAAAATAAGATTATTATAATAACAAAAAACTAGACTAAAAATACAAACGACCAACTGTACCTAAAATTTTAGAAATTTTATATAAGAATACACACACACACACACATATATATATATAGGTGTAAATAATAATTTATCATAGCTATTTTTATAGTCGGTTTGGTTCGATTTTTTCGATTATTTTTTGATTTAAACCAAAACCAAATCAAATTTGAGTGGTTTTTAAAATTTAAAATCAAAATCAAACCAAACTTAAAAAGTATCGAGTTTTTTGGTCGATTTGATTCGTTTTTTCGGTTTTTATGAATACCCCTAGTTGTAAAGGTATTTTTAGTCCCATAAATAACATTATGTACATATTTTGAACTAATAGGTAGACGAAACGTGAAAGCAAACTATTTATCAAACAATAAAAATATTTTAAACCATTTTCCGTATACTAAATAAGAACATATATAACATTTTGATCTTGGCCAAAAAGCTAAAAGGTATGCTTTACATGTTTTGCTAGGCTCTTTTATGTCAAACTTGGTGCATAGGAGCTCTGCTACTCAGCCGATCTGGGATTAGAAGAGCTTCTACACATTTTTTATTTATATATTTATTTTTTTATTATATGGTCGACAAAAGGGCATTTTTGTCATTTAGTCCTATCATAAAAGTGCTTTATCCTTCTTTTTCTTCATAGTTCTAGAAATATCAGTTCTTTTGTCTATCCTGTTCCAATTTCCAAAAAACAGACAGAGCAGGCACTCAAGAACATCGATTCCAACACCAGTTTTCTTCGGGCTTTCAAGGACATTTCTTTCAGCTCTCTTCATCTTCTCAGCTGAGTTTTGCAATTTTTGGTCAATTTTTCTCTCAATTTTTGCCCTAATTTTTAGCCGGTTCTCTTTAATTTTCCAACATCATGGCTTAGATTCATCTTTGATGTTGATTGTTATTCTTCTCGTTTTCGTCTTTAATCTGTTTTCATTCTGTATTTTCATATATGGTCTTCGCTTCACGTTTTCAGTCTATAGAGGGAAATATTAGAGAATTTTGAGTTCAAAAAATACAGAGAAGAAATAAATGGAGAAGGTGTTTGTTTTGTGTAAAATGTAGGAGTGTGTTTGGGAGTAGTTAACGATAAAAAAATATATCATGGTTGTAATTTCTTTTGCATTAGACTTTTTTCTGAATTTCGAAAATGTCTCTTCAATTAAACGAATAGCCTGATGATATTCATTTCTTGATAGAATACCTTTATTTTTCAATCTGATTTGACACTTTAGGGCCAAAAATTGAAACTCTTCAACAGTAAAAATGGTGGTCTTTTGCTTACCGGAGTGCTTGTGCTTCTGGTTGGACATTGTAGTCACCAGATTCTATGAGGTGAGAAGTAACATATCTTACTAGCTGGCAGAAGCCATTGTGTATTTTCCTACGGGACTAAATTTTGAATGATAATGTTAAATAGTGAAAGAAGAATTAACTGTTTCAATAATAACACTGTAATAATATTATTTGTAAGCAGATACACGGATTGACTTGAATCGTGTTAGGTACTGTCCTAAAAAACTATTTCAGCAGTGTGAAATATCTTTTCAGGATTAAATAAGCCTACCTCTATTAGGGAGAATACAGGAATCAACAAAATATTAAATTACAAATCGAGCTAGCTAGTATGAAAAGTAAATAAGAAAGGAAACAATTAATATTTAATATTGGAGAGCAAAGGAAGAAGAGAGACCTGAAAGGAAATGAAAGAAATGATGTTTTTGTTGTGTGAAATTATCTAAGAGGGGAAGACCCTTGTATAGGCAAAATGGCTCAATCACATTTCGACCTTCGATAATTTTGCTGTTCAACACGATTTTGCGCCCAATAGGTGATAATAGACTAGACTCATGTAGTTTAGCGACTATTTATACCCCCAACTTTACTATGGTTTCCTGTTCTAGGAAGGTTAAATGACAATGAAATGACTCTAATTGTGAATTTTATGTTTTGCAGGAGTGAGTCGTGCTTATGAGGACATAGGACAGTGCTTGGAGCTAAATTAAAGCAAGGAAAGCCCCTCGGAGTTGAGTACGTGTGAAAGAAGGAAGAGAAAAAGAGAAAAATAGCTGACCCGCTCTAGCGTGGGCCAAGCGTGGCCTTAACGCGGCCACGCTAGAGCAGGAGAAACATGGCAGAATGAAGTGCCACTAGCGCGGCCGCGCTAGTCCAGAAGAAACAGGACAGAGTAGATTGCATTTAGCGCGGCCACTAGCGCGGTTCGAGCGCGGTCACGCTAGTCTGTCCAGGCGTGGTAACTTCAGGGGGCAATTTTGGAAGATCATGAGTAATTCCACTTAACCTATAAAAGGTCCAGCTCGTCCAAAAGAGAGGATATCAAGGTTTTATTAGTTTTGTTCAAGGCAAGGAGAGGCAAGAGGCATGGAGGATAATTCGGCATCGAGTTTTACCTTTTTTCCTTTTGTTTTTATCATTCATGATGAATTTTGCTGTTGTTATTATGAACACAATTATGAGTAGCTAATTTATTTAGTCTAGAGTTGTGATGGAACCTGTTGAAAGATGAACTTCTTGTTGTGTGAATATAGTTTGCCCAGTTTAATCTCTATTTGTTCAACTACGTTCTTGTTGTAGTTAATTGGAGGGCCCTCAATTAGCTGTGCCTATTTAGTATGTATTATTCGGGAGAAAGTGCATATTTAGGTAGTTGTTGAACATCACCATTCCCAAAGTATATAAGAAATCAATAACTAAGGGTTTAAAGGTGAGATTAGGGATAACGAAACCTTGGGTGCGATCTAAGTGAGCTGTTATAAAAGCCAGCTAGCGTAACTCGGGAGAGTGCGTCTAGTAAATTGTCGTAATTATTCGGGAGAGAGTCACGATAGTAAGAGTGCTCATGATCGATAGAGAAGATCGGGCAAATCTATATGACACATAACAGGAAGGGAGTCCATCAATATGGGAAATCACAACCTTAGACCCTTCTCTTATTTGTTTACAACTCAGTCTTAGTTAGCTCTTAGTATGATTAATCTTATTCAGTCATAGTTAGTAGAAATATCACCAATTGTTATTCAAAACATCTGGGAAATTGATTACGGAAAATTTAGTGAGTTTGAAAAAAGTAATTGATAGGTTAATTCCCTGTGGGATTCGACTTTGGGCTAAATACCCGGATTATATTTGTAACGACCGCTTAGTCCTTTTTATAAAGCATAGTTGGGCGTGATCAATAGGCCATGCGCGTGCCTGGTTATTCATGAGATCTTTAGAGACTAGGCCAAAATCTCATAGGAACGGTCCACTCCACTCTCATATAGGTGAATTCATCAAGGTATACTGCTTTTAAATACACAATCCATAAGGAATATGAATTTCATTAAGAGTTATAACTCAACCTCTCAACTAGTAGGAGTCAAACACTCTTTTTTAATGCTTCAGTGTCAATATCAACTTGTTATTATCCATATGAACCTACTTCATGGGATCTCCAAGCATATAGGTTGGGTTACCATCTCTATTAACAACATGTCGGCCTTAACCCCATCTCTTTTGAGGTTTGAAGAATTAATTTTCTTCCCACAAGTTTAGTCAGAGGATCGACCAAATTTATCTATGACGTCACATAATCAATGGAAATTATTGCATCTCTCAACAACTGTTTTATGACATCATGTCTCAATTTCATGTGTCTACTTTTACAATTATAAAATTTATTCTTTACAATAGCTATTTCCACTTGACAATCACAATGCATAGACACAAGAGGCAATACGTCCTTTATTAAAAGGGATATTAGCTAAGAAATTTCTTATCCACTCAGCCTCAGAACCAGCTAACTCCAGAGCTACAAACTCTGATTCCATAGTCGATCTAGCAATGATCGTTTGTTTAGCTGATTTCCATGATATTGCACCACCGCCAAGGGTGAATACATAACCACTAGTGGATTTTGTCTCATCTGAATCAGAGATCCGATTTGCATCACTATACCCTTCCAAAATAGAAGAAAATCCACTATATAAGATACCATAATTCATGGTTCCTCTCAAATATTTCATTGGTCTAGCTAATGCAGACCAATGCTCTCTGTTAGGATTATGGGTATATCTATTTCTTCGCTTAGAGTGACGATTACTGCCGCCAAAATATTCTTCACTACTTCTCATCGGGTCACAACTATTCGAGTTCACGGCTATTTGATTTTGGTGAGTTGAGTTTGGATAATTCTTTTTCATCATAAACTTAAGCTAACTCTGTCATATTTTGGTTCTTTCATTCACTTCTAATTGCCTTCATACTCTTTGATTCAGTAATTGGGGTTTTGTGATTCTGTCCTTATCTATTAGGTCACTATTGCTAATGTTTGTCGGAGATTCCATAGGCGGTGACTTTCACCTCATGTTCTAGTTTTTTGTAGAAACAACATTTACAAGCAGAGTTTACAACCCTCTTTGAACCTGCTCTATTGTGTTGGGATACATTACTCGAGTGCTTGGCTCGTATGAGTTTTGCTCGATTGGTTCTGTATCTAACATATCCAAGCTATTATGTTACACCAAAAAGCATTTGTAGAAGCCCATTTATTTTTTATTACACAGCTCATCGACTCTTGTTTACGCCTCAAAGGTACTATGTTTTCCCTCATACCTTTTCCATAACTATGTTGATCGCTGTGCAATTTGTGATTGTCAGTGTATGCTATATGACTTGGTTATGGTGTCGAATGACTACCTCGTTCCCAAAAAAATGATGTTCATAAATTCCTTTCTTATGTTTCAACAAACCATTCTTAGTGTAAAGTTTTAGAAATGCTTTAAAGTCTTTGTTTGATAAGCTTGTTATGCTAGAGATCCTTCATTTAGGAATTTCTTTGCCTAGCTATTGAATCCTATATTTAAGGATCCTGTTTAAAGTCTCTATTTTTTGCTTTGGCTGTCTATTGATAAAAGAAAATATATGTTGACTCTGTTAACAAATTTTTATATTATTTAGTGTGATGTGCGACGAAAAAAATTAAAATTATGCTTTAATCATATTTTTACAAGTTTAACACTTTAGCCACATGCTTCTGATCCTTATCTAGACCCACTTTCTAAGTATTAAAAATATGCAATTTGTTGAATCAATCTTTGTTTGATATGATTAAGTTTGAGGAATTCAGTAGGCATTAAAAGTGTTTTCCCTGGCTTTATTAATCTTAGTGGCAAGATGATAAGTTGTCCACATATATCACAATATATTTTACTGTGATATGCTCAGTGTTTGTGTCAGGGTAATAAATCATGTTTCAAATTTATGTGGCTAGATGATCTGGTAGCACATCTAAGACTTGTTTTCTGCTCTTATGTGTACTTGTATGCCCTCACCTATTTGTATGAAAATATGACCGATATGTACACAATATGTTCTTAATTTGTAAAGAGTCCAAAGTGGCAAATGATGGAGGTATTCCTTGATCTGTCACCTTTAAACATGCTCTCTTTTGACTCAAGGGGTTTAGAAGTCCATAAATAATTTGAAAGATTCTAGTACAAAGAAGAAAAATGATTTTCTGTGTCTTTAATTGCAGTATGATTGAGGAGATTGTGATATTCTTAGAAGCCGGCTTAGCTAGAAAATTATTTTTTTCCATCTTTTGGTTCTTGACAGAATGTTCATTTTGGTCTATTGAATGTTGCAAAAGTTTGTTGTTCAATATAGCCTAGGAACAGAAAATGCACAATTTGCTGCTTCTATTTTGTCTAATTTGATTTGCATAATAGACTAGGGAGTTTGTAGATTTCAGGCCTTTGGCTCTCTTGTATTTATATAAAGAATGACCTTATTTTCACTCAGTTTACTTTTCACATAAAAGTCTTGGTCTAGCCACATCTTTTGTTCTTTATGTATATTGATAAAATAAGTTATGTCCTTTAGTTTCACTATCAGCATTTGATGAATTTGTTATAGTATGATATACGTTTTTTTCTTAATATTTTTAGTTAGAGTATGAAGAGAATGCATGGTCCTGAAACACATTTAATGCATTACTGATGTTGAATTGAGTGGTTAATGGTTTGTATAAACTTATTTTGTTGATAAAACATAATCTTGCACATTGAATAGATGAGAAAGGCTAGTTAGGGGAAGTGTCCAAAAAATTCGAAAAGAAAAATAATAATTTAGGTGATCCGATTATATTTAAACCAATTCATGTTAAAAACTATATCGATGACTTCCTGACTGGTCTGTTGAATGAAAAACCCATTATGTGTGCTTCTTCGGTTGACTAGATGCATGTTCCTATATTTAGTGAAAATGTAAGAAGCATGCTTAAAGAATAAGTAAATAGTGTTTAGCTTGATTGACTTTGATTGAAATTTGTACTTTTCATGAAAAGAATGTAAATTGAAACTTATACTTTTCATGAAAAGAATGCAAGGACAGTAGTTTATTATATTCTACCTGTGTAACGTTTACCTATACTTTCTATGTTTTGAAAAATTCACTTCTAGTTTTTGTTTTACGTTTGTTCAAATTTGAATTTTTTAGGTGAGTGGCTAAATCTCTGTTATGTTAAAAGTAAAATTATTTAAAAAATGATTTCCAGATCCTTGTAGTTTATTCTTAAGAGCATTTGTTTTATATATTTTAAAGGATTTCCAGACGTGAGTTTGCAAGTCTAAGATGGGGGTTTCATAGGCTTCATACGAGCTAACGAGTTGATAAGTTTGGATTGTTAGAATATTTTTTATATTGTTTGGCAAGTCTCAACTATTTTATTAAAAGATTATGTAAAAAGCTACATAAATTTGTGTAACTTTGTCATACTCTGCAACTAATGGAATGTGAGTCCATTTTTTTGTAATGAATTACAAAATGTATATGAAAGGAGATGTTATCGACAATGTCTATATGCATTAGATTTTCAATAAATTATTTGTGGACAATAGAAATAATCAGTGGTACTTCTATCCTTACAAATATTTAACGACCAAATTTTTGGTCCTTAAAGATCTTCTAGGATCAATAGAAGCTGGTCAGTAATCTTGTTTAGGGACCAGAAAGTATGGTCCTTAAGGCCTTTTTAAGGACCAGAACTTAGTCGGCCATTAAATCGTTTTAGGGACCAGTCAGCATATCTTGTCGCAATTGACTTTTAGCGGCGGAGCCTTTAGCGATGGGTGACGACCAGGTTTTTCTGGTCGCTATTTACTTTTTGGGACGAGATTTCAACTTTTAGTGACTATTTTCCTCGTCGTTAATAGTGATTTTTCTTGTAGTGAGGAGTGCTCATAGGTATGATATTAAAATATTCAAATTTCTTAAGAAGTATCTCAACATAATATTCTTGCGACAACATTATTCCATCTTCACTCCTTATAACTTTAACTCCTAATATAATATTTACTTCACCCAGATCTTTCATATCAAAATTAGCAGACAAAAACAGTTTAATACTTTGCACAATATTTAAACTTACCAAATATAAGCATGTCATCAACATACAGACATATTATCACATAATCATTGTTTAACACTTTAGTATAAACACATTCTCCCACCTCCACTGAAGAAAAACCATCTCTTAGTAAGACTTGTTCAAATTTCTCATACCATTGCTTAGGAGCTTGTTTAAGGCCATAAAGAGATTTAATTAGTTTACAAACTTTATTTTCTTGTCCTGGAATGACACAACCTTCAGGTTGAACCATATAAATTTCTTCTTCTAAATCTCCATTTTAAAAAGCTGTTTTGACATCCATTTGATGTATACAAAACTTACGGATAGAAGCTTTTGCTGATTCATGTATCCTCTCTAATAGAGGTAGGCTTGTTTAATCCTGGAGAGACATTTGACACTGCTGAAATAGTTTCTTAGGACAGTGCCTAGCACGACTCAAGTCAATCCGTGTATCCGCTTACAAATAATATTATTGCAGTGTTATTATTGAAATTCTTGCTCTCAATTACTATAATCTAAGAAACTATGGCAAACAACACTGATGCTGAAAATACTACTGATACTACCAATATTGGCGCTACCTCCACTGCCACAGTTCCAGTTTCACTATCATATGCCAGGCCATTTCCAGATATGTCGAATATCGAAATTTTCGCCAATGAAAATTTCAAACGTTGGCAAGAACGTATTTTTTTACTGTTTGATGTCCATGGTGTTGCACATGTACTGTTGCATCCACAACCTAGTCCAGGCACTGATAATAAAATAGTAGAATCATGGCAACATGCCAACAAGGTATGCGGTCATACTATATTACAAACTAGTTTCTTAGAGTGTAGTAATTGAGAGCAAGAATTTCAATAATAACACTGCAATAATATTATTTGTAAGCTGATACACGGATTGACTTGAGTCGTGCTAGGCACTGTCCTAAGAAACTATTTCAGTAGTGTGAAATGTCTCTCCAGGAATAAACAAGCCTACCTCTATTAGGGAGGATACAGGAATCAGCAAAATATTAAATTACAAACCCAGCTAGCTAGTAGGAAAGTAAATAAGAAAAGAAACAACTAATATTTAATATTGGACAACAAAGGAAGAAGAGAGACGTGAAAGGAAATGAAAGAAATGATGTTTTTGTTGTGTGAAATTATCTGAAGGGAAGATCCTTTTATAGGCAAAAAGGCTTAAGGCTTTTCTCTCCATTTGTCAAGTATGATTGTCAAGACTTGCATGCATTTTGCCACATAGTGTCACGACCCAATTTCGGAGTCTTGATGGCGCCTGTCATGGAACCAGGCAAGCCTCCCTGTTTAACTAAGCTAAATTTCATTTCCAGTAAAAATGCGATTTTTAAACGAATTTATTAATAATACTAAGAATCTGAAGTTTAAAATAATATTGGAAAAAATAAATTTAAAACCTCCAACCACGGATCCGGTGTCAGTCGGTCATGAGCTGCTATATATAAAAAAAATAAAGAATGAAGAAATAGACAACATAGTCTCGGAATAAGTGCAACAGGTGAAATAAGGAAGAGAAGACAAGGTCACGATCGCCAGCTGCTACCTCGACAACTCCAACGAAAACTCTGTCGCTGCTCAATATCCACTATCGGGTCCCGGTGTACCTGGATCTCCACACAAGGTGCAGGGGGTAACGTGAGTACACCAACTCAGAAGTAACGAACCCAAACTATGGGCTGAGAAGTAGTGACGGACAAAACCTTAAAATTTTACAATAGACAATATACAGAATTTAGACATGCTAATAGTTTATCAGGATGAGTAAATATGCCAAGTATGCCAGTATACTCTATATGCCATCATAAAATATATGTATAAAACCAGTGTGGATATGCACATAGTGCTCCCAGATCTCTCGGAGAAGTCCACTCAGTACTATATATGGCTCTCAGGTCCAGGGAAGTTCCATCACGGAATGTGCATAAACATCGGTGACCGTAGTCACTCCGTACTGAGGAAAAAGGCCAATCCAGCCCCACGGAGAAAGTCCATCTCCGGAATACAACACTCGGACAAGATCCATGTCCAGGGACGATCCATCCCTCACATAACATCCACTTCGGACACGATCCATGCCCAGGGAAAATCCATCCCTCAATATCAATGTGCTCACTGGGGGTGTAAAGACTCCGGAGGGGCCCTAGTGGCCCAAGCGCCATATCAAGACAACGAAGGCATGATTTAAATATCGCTGCAGTGTGCAGTCCATTCTCATAACTGTCTCAATAACAGGCTCTCGACCTCATTCAGTAATTACTCTTCAGTCTCACTCACATGGATCACAAATGCCTCCATCAGCCCGAAACGATGATAAGTATGCATGTAATTAACAATAATGAGACTGAGATATGAAGTGATATGCTATAAAAGGACTGAGTATATGACATCAAATAACCACAAAATGAGACAGAAATATACGACCACTCGGGTCTCAGCATTTTCGGCGTGAAGCCTAGCATTTACACTTAACATGATTTCTAACATGTTCACAATTACCACATTAAAATAAGCACATATATCATCATGGAATAATCACTAAGCGGTGCCATGGGATAAGCCAGGCCACAACTACTCGGTGCACGCCTGCATGCCCGTCACTTGGCAAGTGCGTCACCTCAACAATAGTCATAAATCATTTAGCTCGGGGTTTCGAACCCTCAGAACCAAGTTTGGAAACGTTACTTACCTCAAAACCGGCTAAAATACTATTTCGCAGTGCCTTTGCCTCTAAATCCAGCCTCTGAGTGCTCCAAATCTACGAAGTTCAGATTTTTATCATCAAATTATGCTTAAGGAATGAACTCCAATAGAAAGTACCAAATTTAGCTCAAAACCCGAAATTAGTCAAAACCCGACCCCCGGGCCCGCGTCTCGAAACTCAGAAATTTTTATACCAAACTGTTCTTCATCATTTCACGAGTTCGTACATATAAAGAACACCAAAATCAGAGTTCGTTTGACCCCTCAAATCAATCCCTAAAGGTCTCATAAATCTCAAGCCATAAACCTCCTCTTTCTACTGATTTTCATGAATTAATTGCTGAGACTGTGTTCTATAATCACCCATAAACGAGTTTTAATGATCAAAACTCTTACCTCTATGATGAACACTGATTTTCCTTCTTCAAAATCGCCTCAAGAGCTTCTTCCCGTTCAAAGATGGTGTTAAAAGGTCTAATGGTCGCGAAGGATTTTAATTTATACTTTCTGCCCAGGGGTTCCGCACCTACGGCCAATGTCTTGCACCTGCGGGACCGCACCAACGGTCAAAACAACCGCACCTGCGACTTTTCACTAAAATGCCCAACTTCGCACCTGCGACTACATTCCGCACCTGTGACTTCGCAGGTGCGATCCTCCTCCCGCACCTGCGATCCTCTACTGGGCCTCTCAAATTCTGCATTTGCGGAGCTTTGCTCGCTCCTGCGGACCCGCACCTGCGGTCACACTTTCATAGGTGCGGTCACACCAGCACCAGCAGCTGAAGCTGCATTTTACCAACTTTAAAACTTCCGTTAAGCACCCAAAATCAATTTCGATCCCCCTGGGACCCCAACCAAACATACCAACACCTCATATATGATCATTCAAACTTAGTTGCACTCCCGAAACAATAAAATAACATCAAAACACCAAAATCACATCAAATTAAAGCCTAAGAACTTTGAAATTTCTAAAATCCTCCAACAATGTCGAAACTATCCAAAACAACTCCGATTGATCTGAAATTTTGCAGATATATCCAAAATGACATTACGAACCTGTTCCAACTTCCAAAATTCCATTCCGACCCCGACAACCTATTTTCCAGTGCCGACCGGAAATCACCAAAAACTAACTTTCGCCAATTCAAGCCTGATTCTACACCGGACATCACAAAAATATTCCGAACACACTCCTAATTCCCGAATCACCTAACGAAGCTATCCTAGCCATAAAATCTGCATTCGAGGTCGTTTCCCAATAAGTCAACTCTCAGTCGACTTTTCCAACTATAGGGCTATTTTTAAAGACTAAGCGACTAAACTCTCACTACAACCATTCCGATTTCAAGCCTACCAACTCTAACACATCAATAACAGTATAACCAACCTATGACAAGTCAATAACAACAGTTATAATGCAGGTTCTATGTAACGACGGACCGGGTCATTACACATAAATGGATATTTGTCCACTTTACTTGCATGTATCTTGTCACATGGATGGACATTTGTCCACTTTTTTGGAAATATCACAACAATTGCTGCAACTTCTGGCTTCCTGACGACATGTTTATGTTGCATGGTAGAAATTGAGACGCCACAATTTATATTTCTACTACTATCTTCTTAATTTTAATTGTCATTCAATACTTTCTTTATGTACCCAGTACAGAATTAAATATTTATTGTAGTTATATGACATCCAATTCTCTTAATAAAGAAAGTCCTTTTGATTTATTTCAGTAGGTTATTTTATTCTTCAAGAGTGCGAACTATCATGAAACTGATTTTTTTCTACTGTAACATGTGTTTCGAAAGTTAAATCTCTCAATCTTTCTATTGGTGAGTTCTCCATTGCGAGATTTCGCACCTATATCATATGAATAAAAATATTTATAAAATATTTGCATGAGTTGAAATATTTCAAAGCTGGCATCTTTTGACATATGCAACTTCTTGTCGAAGGTTGGGTATTGGAGATGAGAAATAGTACATCTTGATGTGCAATAGATGTGCATGTCGTTGTATCTTTAGCAAAACAACTATAAGGTTGTCTGGGGGGGAGAGATATAAGGAAAACAATCTTCAGAATCAACTGATTTATCTTATTTGGGTAACCTAGATTGTAGACTCTCGATTTAGCTCAGGGAGTTAAGACAACAAGCGCCAAAAATATTATTCATCCTTACAGTTGAATTGACATTGGGTTATATTAGTTATGTTTCCTTTTGTTTCGTGTTTGTTGCTATCTTTTTTCCAATATGACCATATTTTGAAGTTATTTTACAAAAGCTACTTGATTCTTGTCAATTTTTGTTTATATTGTCAAAGATTTAAATTTGATTTTATTCACATAATAAGCAGAGATATCTAAGTTGAAGTGTCCGGGCTCGTGCTCAGCACGAGCATTCACCTTATCTAGTCTATCAAGAAACAAGAATCGTTAGGGCGAAGAAGAGTGTAACACACTATTTCCTACTTAAACTCATAAGGGGACCAAAAATCATATATTTCATTTTATCGAAGATTAAATACGTTTAGTATATTAAAGGCACTAAAATCATAATTTACTAATAGAGAGGGATCAGAAGTATTGTTATCCCTGCAATTTTGCCCCCTGCCAATCCTCCTCCTCTCTTGCTTTTGTGTATTCTCTTCTTTTGTTTTTTACTTGAACATTTTCAATATTGATTAGTACTATTAGAAAATTTTTGCTCGAAAACAAAGTTTAAAGTTAAAATGTTTGGTGGATATTAGTCCAATAGGTTCGGCATTCATTGTACAAACTTATATGTATTTATTATTAAATATACTAAGATTGTAAACAAAAACTTAATTCAATACAACTTAAATAAATATAGTTTAGAATTAGAATTGGCTGGGTGCGCCACGCCAAAGCAATTGTGCAACACCAAGGCGACATTTGAAGGCCCCAATAACAAGCTACTATGATGAACCATTCCCTTAAAAATTAAGTTAATATCATGTGAATCAATAATTTACATATCAAATATTAAACTAATAAGAACATATGCTACATATGATCTTAGCCAAAAGGCCGAGATAGGTAGGCTTTTCCAAGTTCCGCTTAGACTGTTTTATATCCAACTTTGTACCTAGGGACTCTGTTATTCAGTCGACGTGGGACTAGAAGAGAATCTACACATCCACCAAGATATAAGATTCTTTATTACATTAGGCCAAAGGAGAGTGGAGGCAGATATTTTGAACAAAAAGAAAAGATATATAAAAAAAAGTCTTCTTTTTTCTGCCTCTTCTTTTCTTAGCTACAAATTGACTAGCCTTCTCCAATGCAAAAGTGAGAAATATAGGATAATTTGAGATCATTAGTTCGAGACTCTACATTCTGATGTCAATTCACCATTCTCTGGTTTGTTAGGGCAATGGCGAATGTGGTTTTGATGCTACGAGCTTAATATTTTCTCACAGAACAAAAATATATGTGTATGAAAAATAAAAAATTCTAAAAGGTATGCGATTACGAAACAATATTTATTTTTAACGAGATACATTGTTAGAACTTTAGTGATTGACATCCAATTCAATTTTTGGATCCGTCATTTCTTAATTTAAGGTATATGTATCTCATAATCTTTTGTAATATATATCGATCTTGAAACATATTCAGATTTTTTCTAATTTTCTTGTTGAAAGAATAAACGTGAATATGTATATATATATATAGGCATAAAAAGTCTGATTTTAGAGCCTTTATGACATCCCGAGCCCGGTTTCGAGGGACTCGAAGCACAGTCTGAGGCTCGTCTCCGAAGTACTCCTCTCTCGAGAGCATATCAAGGACTCATCACAACATACCTCGAGGCAGTATGGAAATCGATGACCGTCATGGAAAGGCGGAAAATCTTCAAGGGCACGTGGTTAGAGATGACAAGGTCTGCAAGAATAGTACAAGTCCGTACTGAGCCATTACGACTGTACCAGTAGCATTTCCTTGTCATGATTAGACATGTACTATATTGGGACTCCCCCTCCTATATAAAGGGGACCCCTGTCATTTTATAACACACATTAATATTCAATACAATAGAACATTCTCTACTTTTCTTGCCTAGACGTGCTCAACAATTACCATATAGATTTATTGCTCTTTATTTATTGCATTCATTTTATTGTTCTTCACTTATTGTTCATTGACGACTGCCGAAGGCTACCCGCGGGGCCCGATACTACCGAGTTCGAAGTCCCAGTCTTGTGACCGTATTGGTTTGCTTATCATTTCTCTATTACTTACATTTAGCGTTTCCTTACCTAACGACTAGTATTAGAACGAATCACGTATTTTTAGAACCATAAATCAAATATAATTGTTAATACCATTTTCAAGGTAAACAATTTGGCGCCCACCGTGGGGCTAAAAATAATAGTGATTGTTTTGGTGCTAGTTTTCTGAAAATACAAGTTATTTTTCACATTTTTTCTTGTCCAAGAATCTTTGATTCAGGTCCAAAATGTCTAACTCAGCAAATACACGTGAAAACAATGGCCTTGAGTCCCATGGAGAGAACAGTGCAGCGGCCCCAATCGCCGGTGTATCACCACAAAATCCTAGGGTAGTACCAGCACCACTCCCCGTCAATATGGCCTCACGCAATGTTGTGCATATCGATGTAGGCTCTGATACCGACGGAAATGTGCACGAAGGTGACCAACACAAAGCGCAGAGAACTCCAGCTCGGGAAGAAAGAGAAGTTAGCCTACAAGTCATTTTTGAGATGTTACAAGCACAACAAGTGGCTATTGCTGAGCTACAGAGCCAGCAGAAAACTCCAAGCACGATAGTACCGGAAGCAGCTCCTCGAGTCGAACAGGCACCATAAAGATCGAGTAACGATGGGTCAGCAACAAACCCCGCTATTATGAAGATGCTCGAGGACCTCGCCAAAAGGATTGACTCAGGAGAAAAGAAGATAGAAGCTAACGACAAAAAAGTAGAAACCTAGAACTCGAGGGTCGATCAGATCCCCGGTGCACCTCTGATTTTGAAGGGGGTAGATTCGAATAAGTTCGTGCAGAAACCATTTCCATCGAGTGCGGCTCCGAAACCCATTCTGAAGAAGTTCAGGATGCCTGATATCTCGAAGTACAATGAGACCACGGACCCCAATGAGCATATTACCACTTACACTTGTGGTATAAAAGGGAATGACTTGAAGGATGACGAGATCGAGTCCGTCTTATTGAAAAAAATTGGAGAAACACTGTCGAAGGGGGACATGATGTGGTATCACAACCTACCTCCGAACTTAATAGATTCGTTTTCCATGTTGGCAGACTCTTTCGTGAAGGCACATGCTGGTGCCATCAAGGTTGCTACAAGAAAGTCCGATGTCTTCAAAATTAAACAAAGGGAGAACGGGATGTTAAGGGAGTTCGTATCTCGTTTTCAGATGGAGCGAATGGAATTACCACCAGTCTCCAATGACTGGGCAATGCAGGCCTTCACTCAGGGCTTGAACGAACGAAGCTCGATAGCTTCGAAGCAGCTGAAGAAAAATTTGATCGAATATCCCGTCCTAACTTGGGAGGACATCCACAACAGGTACCAATCCAAAATTAGGGTCGAGGACGACCAATTGGGAGCCCCCTCGAGTTCAGTATATCCAAGCAGGATTTTAGCAAAAGAACCAAGGAATGCGAAAATGGAGCTGAGGCCGAGCAAAGAAAGGTATCAACCGTATGTCAAAGATCGAAGAAATGCTTCAAGGCGTAATATACTTCAAAATGATCGAAGAATGGATCAAGGACAAAGCTCACGGGGACTCGTGAGCAAAGCAGGGTTCAATAGGCGTTCGAGACTAGTGGATGATTCACCTCGATTGACAGAGTACAACTTCAACGTCGACGCTTCAGGCATCGTGTCGGCCATAGGCAAGATTGGAGACACCAGGTGGCCCAAGCCCATACAATCAAATCCTTTCCAAAGGAACCCCAACTTAATGTGCAAATACCATGGCACTCACGGTCACAAGACCGAGGACTGCAGACAACTTCAAGAGGAGGTAGCCCGATTGTTCAACGAAGGGCACCTTCGAGAGTTCCTCAGCGATCGGGCCAAAAAGCACTTTCGAGAAAGAGATGCCAACAGAAAAAATGAACTAGGGGAGCCATAAAATATCATTCACATGATCATCGGAGGGGTAGACGTCCCATAATGTCCCATGTTCAAGCGAACAAAAGTATCTATCACGAGAGAAAGGCGGACTCAGGACTATATACCCGAGGATACCCTCATATTCAGCGAGGAAGACATCGAGGCCTTATCTCAGCCTCATAATGATGCACTGGTAATTTATTTCCTTTTAAATAAGTTTCAAACTAAACGTGTGCTCATGGATCCAGATAGCTCGGCCAACATAATCAGGTCGAGGGTTATGGAGCAGCACGGGCTGCTCGACCAAATCGGGCCCGCCTCTCGAGTCCTGAACGGATTCAATATGATGAGTGAGACAATGAAGGGGGAAATCATCCTCCCAGTCAACGTGGTCGGTAAGATTCAAGATACCAAGTTCCATGTCATCGAAGGTGATATGAGATACAATGCCCTACTCGGGAGGCCATGGATTCATAGGAGGTGTTCCCAACAAAAGACTGTGTAAAAATGGTGTGTGGAGAGTAGCATGCAGCAAAGGAGATGTTTGCAGTACATGACATGTCACCGGCATCGACACCTTCCGCCTCGGAGAAGTCAAAAGATAAGAAGTTGATCCCAAGGAATGGGTAGATAGCCAAAGAGCAACCGCAGTCTACACCCTCGATTGAACCCGAGGAACGGGTGATCGATGAGCAGTTGATCAAGGGTGACGAGGTCAACAGTCGAAGAGCTTGATCAAGATTCAGTCTGAGGTAAATCATGCATTCAAAAGCGAGGTAACAAATTTTCTCAAAACACCCATTTCCATTGCCCAACATCGATCGCTTGATCGATGCCACGACCTGCCATTGAGATCCTTACTTTTCTCGATGCTCACTCTAGGTATAATCAAAGTCAAATGAACCCGTAGGACCAGGAAAAGACTTCGTCAATCACGATGTATGGTTCATATTCTTATAATGCAATTCCCTTTGGGTTAAAGAACGCGAAAGGCGCATAAAGAACGCCTAGAGAATGAGATATTCGAGCATCAAATAAGGCAAGCCTATAGAGTTTTACGTTGATGGCATGTTAGTTAAGTCCCCGCGTGTAGAGGGCCATTTTTACTCCTTTGAAGGTAGCGTTCGACGTCCTCAGAAGGTACAACATGAAGCTCTACCCTTGGCATCAATTCAGATAAATTCTCAAAGTCTCATGGAGTCGAGTAGAAGAATCAAGGCCACCGAGGACCTAAACCTCCACTATTTCGGAGCGGGGGACTTTGTCCTGAGAAAATCTACCTTCAACACTCGAAACTCGAATGAATGAATAAAGGGTCATACACGTCCTCGGAGTAACAGGCAAAAGGTCTTACGAACTTAACGCCATGGAAGGCAAACGACTGCCAAGCAATTGGAACATAATAACGCTCCACTGCTATCATCACTAAAGTATAACCTTCTCCTTTTTTTCATTCATGTTTCATACTAACTCATTGCAGGTGTTCGATCGAGAGGAATCGAAGCATCCTCTAGCTCGAAGATCTTGGGTTCTAAAGTATGCGTTACAGTCTTTTCCCTTAGATCGGGTTTTATCCCAAACGGGTTTTACCGGTGAGGTTTTTAATGAGGCAACATCCATATGCTACCTAAGGAGCACACAACAAGTGTCGCGCCCCCATCTCTCCTCTGCTTTCGGATCAGTCAGGGTTTTTGACATTATTGGGACAACTCATTTCCTTTTGGGATAAGGGATGTAAGGATTTGAAGAGTCGCCACCTAACGAATTAAGGTGCGTTAGGGCACCTATTAAGGGTCACTATAACACTAATTGAATAACCAGAGATTGGGTAAGGGCTTGAAATTACTCTAAGGGGAAGGTTTTAGGCACCCCTCAAAGTCCAAAACTGTGGTTCCCGGCCAAACAAACTTTGTGAATTTAAGCAAGTAGCAAATAAGCAGTCAAAGTATACACATGGAAATAAGTAATGGTTCTGAAAAGATTCGCGGTCTAAGCACACATATGTAGGGTATAGGGGAGACCTAAGTTGTTTATCCTATAGGATCATATCAATTCAATGTCCGGTAATCACTCCTCAGTGAGGGGCTACACGTGGCATTAGCGCACCGATCATCATATCCATATCCACCCTTTACCCCACCCCTTAGCGGTTATTAAGCGAATTTATTTAGCGATCTCTATGCGTGCTGTTACCCGTCCCTTCTTAATGGTATTGGAGGAATTTATGACCTCTAAGTATAGGTAGTTCTAGACAGACCCCTAAGGTTTTAAAAGGATAAAATTCTAAGCGACAGGCAAGAACAAATAGGACTGATCAGATAAATGCATGGAAGAAGTTATGAGGCCCAGATTTACCTCCACAAGTAATGCACATAATCAGCACGTCTCAAACACAAACAAGAGGCAATTTTATTAGATAGGATACTAAGACAGAATATCTAAGTGAATGTCAACGCACAGAAATATGCAGCTTTATTTCATAAACTCAGAAGCAGGGCCCTAATTAGTTTGCCTGTTGATTTTAAGCATGTTAACCTTTAGACAGTTCAGAAGTTGTTTTTGCCTAAAAGCATGCTGTTCTAGGTGTTTCGAAAATGCAGGGATAGTTACCAGTTTTATCTAAAACATGTTAGTCATATGTGAGATTGTTTTTACCTTTTTCGTGAGTCAGTAGTTAAACTAGGCGTGGTTAAGCAGATGCAAACGATATCCTAGAGCATGATATCTAATATGCACATATAAATGCAGGATGGTTAAGACATAATTTCAGGATGTGCAGAATTCCTAAAGGCATGATTTCTAAAATGCACAAAGAGCTACAGGATGATAGAGACATGATTTTGAGTGCACAGGAGTAACAATTTAATATTGATTTTATTATCCTAAGAGCAGGATTTCTAAGTGGTAGGCATAAGCCTAAATTAAGGACATGATGTACGTTAAAGCAGTAAACATAAAAGCCTTAAAGACATGATATCTAATGCATGTTTGGCATGGTTTGAATGAATATGTTGGTCCTAAGCATGGATTCTAATGCAGATATAGGGAATGTAAAAGCCTAAGGCATGATTTCTACCCAATGATAGAATATATAACTACCCTCCCCATTTCACTAGCCAACGCCAATATCTGTTTACAAATAATTATTACAGACCAGCTGAATAAATTACATAAATAGATAAGGAAAAAGAAGAAGTTAAACTATAGAGAGCCTGAAGTAGGCCCGAATGTACCAAATTGACCATAACCTCATGTGCCAAAGTCATAGCCTTTCTCATGTCCGGGTGTGTCAGAGTTCCCTAAGGACCTCAAGGATCCTGGGCAGTGCTCACACCCAGACTTCATAACCAGAACTTAGTAAGTGCAGTGTGGAAGAGCCAGCGCCAGTGCATCAGAGTTCAGAGGGATCTCACAGGGATCCCAAAGCAGTCACACACTGGAGGGGCAGAACTTAAGGACCTAAGAGTAGAGTGAGAGTGGTTGACATAGTTCGAAAAGGTTTTAATAAGAAAGTAGTATTTGAAAAAATACTCAGTTGAAGTAGTTTTATAAAATAGGAGAATTGTTCAGTAAAACAGTTTTGACAAGAGTTGTGTAATCAAACAAACAACAGATCAAACACGAAGCCAAAAAGGTTCAACAATACTCAAATAACAACCCTTCACACAGGGATAGTTGGGGACTAGGGACACATAATACACATATTAATTGCTAATTACTATTTGCACTATTATCAATTAAGGGGTGGCTAATAGTGCAAATAGTAAGACATGGATTCAGGAGTGCTAATTAGAACATAGTTATAGAATCAGAAGTGCTTTAAGGGGTTCATGGGATTGGGAGATGACATAGTAGGATTTCATAGCAACAGTGAGGACATAGAAGTACTAGACATGATTAAGTATAGCATCAGGACAACTTAGGGTAACAAATCAGTTTTGCAAAAATAGGTGCATGCCAGAACTGGACAACAAATAGACAAGCATTCAAAATACAGAGTAGAGTCACACTGAGACAGACTACAAGGGGGAGTAAACATGCTGATCCTAAAAGGGGTAGGACATAATTAACATGCTGGGTGAAGCAATAATGTAAACAGGTCAATTACATGTCGAACAACAAAACAATAGACAAAAACAAATCAGGAATATGATAAACTAAAGCAGCATGAAACGCATTGGTTTGGGAGCTTGAATTTAAAATCAGAACATACCAGTAAAGAGAGTAAACACAAAGTGAAGAACAGGAGAGTGAAATAATTAGCCTTGGCTTGCAGCCAGCTAATTTAGTAACAATAGCAAGTAACAAAGAAAGTAATAGACTTTTGAGTGTATGAGAGATGTGAACTAATGTTCGTTCGTGTGTTTATGAGTGTCTAATGGGGGTAGAAAAGAGCAATATATAGAGTAGTTTGAAAGCTAGGTAAATAAGGTAAGAAATTAGTTATAGAACTCGGAATCAATTAGAGTAAATTCAATCCAACTAATCCCTTAATTAAGGGAATCAGTTCAAACAGTAGAAAGATAGGTAACCAGTAAAGAAATCATATGTAACAGATAAGGAAAGGTTTCAAACAGTACAAGTACAGAATCAATAATTAGGGCTAGGTTTAGAAAGTCCTAATTATGGAAACAATATTAAGAATCAGCAAATAATATAGTCAACCACACAATAAGGCAAGAAAAATAATTTAGAAACCAAAAATTAGTAAAGTACATCATCATAGGAAACCAGTAAAGGGTATCAATCACAGGAAATCAGGGATTCAAATAGACACTAGTACTGATTAGGGGAAATTACCACCAATTTCTGTCAATAGACAAAATAAACATAATATAGGCGGGAAGAAACAAATCATAAACCCTAATAAGCATAATAGAGTTGAAATCACAGAGACTCATAACATATTCATGAGAAACAGGCATACACACAAATCGCATGAACAAATCAGCAAAGGCAAACTCAGAATCCAAAGCTAAGCTAAGAAATCAGGTTTTAAACATAATTAGTTAGGGGCGAAGCTAAATAAAACCGTTTAAACACAATAAATATTATAGAATAATCACTTAAAATCAGAGAAAAATCGTTTTGAAGAGAGGTTCAGAAACCCTAGTTATGAAGATGAAGAGACGCTTTGAAAAATCAAAAGATTTTTATAGAAAAATGGAAAAACAACTCAAATATCCTCAGATCTGTTACATATCTAAAGAGTCAAGAGATAAGATTAGGGTTTTGGGAGAGATAACCCAAAGATAGAGAGATTCCGGCTCAGAAGCCATTGATTTAGTAATAAAATAGGACGATCTTACTCAATCGAGCCATGGTGGCCTGAGAATGGTGAGAATAGACCCAGGGGTGAGTGAACGGCCACTGGTCCCCTTGAGGACCTCAAGACAGCAAGAATCCCGGCCATAAGAGGGGAGCCATTAGGTCTAGGGGTGGTAGTGAACCACCATAATTAACGACGAGCAAGCAACGACGAGTGGAAGCCATGGTTAGGGAAGAGGGGGTTTGAAAGAGAATGAGAGGAGTGACGGCGGGTGAGTGAGGAGTGAATGAGAGGTTTTTTTTGGGGGGGGGATCATTAGGTTAAATTAGGAAAGATTAAACCTAGACCGTTGATAAAAAATGATCAACGGCCACGATTTGGTCGGAATTGGGTCGGGTAGGATTTGGGATTGGGCCTGGGTCTTTGGGCTAGTTTAATTAGGTGTGGGCTGGTTTTATTTAGGCTAAAATCGAAATAGAATAGGCTATTTGTCAAATACCCAATCCAAATTAGTTAAAAATTTATATAATAACTAATAATCATAAAAAATGAATTTCATGCATAGAAAATAGTTTAAAAAGATTATTTAGTATTTTAAAATACAAAGGACTAATTTCTGGTGAAATAGTAAAATTATATGCTTGGGCTATAATTGCAAAGTTATTGCAATTATAGCCAAAAGGTGCCAAATTGGTTATTTACGGAATAGTTAAATCATGATTTTTTTTTGAAATCATTTGTGATGAAATTTTGTAGTTATTTATTGGAAATAAAATGCTGGACAAATTTATAAAAATGTGAAAAATTATGAAAAAATTCCTATTGCTACTAATTCATGATTTTAAAGGTATATATGCAATTTTTAAAAATATTTTTTGGAAAAAATTGGGTATCAACAGCTGCCCATCTTTACACGGAAAGGATGAAAGAGTTGTCGGGTAAAGATATGATGGCCAATTTTGATCGAGCGGAACGATTAAAGGAGATTTTGGCCGTACCCTGGCTTCTGAGCTGCCTACATATCACTGGTTTTACAGGAATCAGGCCGTATGTAGTTTTGGATTCACTGGTGAAACATACCGGTGAAGTCGTTACAAGAAAGGACGCAATATTTAGGGATTGGCAAATGAACGGTTCACGGGAGAGGTTAGGTTTGATATGGTTGGGAGTACTGGAGCGGGATCGCTCCTTCTGGGATAGCCGTTGCTCGCCGGGTTACCTTCAAATAAGAATACTACAAGCATATATTGTGCATAAATTTAAACATGATGCAGATTCCTGTTGGACTATGAAAGCTGTCTTCGGACGGTTAAGGATGACGTCCTTAGACCATGATGTCCTGGGCCATGAATTGTTTGATGAGAGATTCGCAGGCCATGAAATGATGTTCTCGGGCCATGAAGATGGTGCCTCCGAACTATGACGCCTTTGAATAAGAATATGCAAATTGAGAGAGATCCTCAGGCCATGACATGGTGTCTTCCAGCTATGAGGATGATGTTACATAAGTAGTAGTTTATAAAAGAAATGAATGGAGAAAATGATATATAAATCCGTAAGTAACAACTAACATATCCCAAAATCCGGTGTCACAAGTGCATGAGCATTTACTAAGGAACTAAGGAATACAATAATAATACAACATTTGTATGGAGTTTAAATAAGAAATGATAAAGTAAATAGTATGATGAAGACTCTGTGGGCAGTGATGTAGCATGAAATGCAGCTCACCATAAAGTATCCTCAATAGCTGGGCCTCTGTGCCTAGATGACCACCAGATGAACATGTCGGATCCTGCACATTTAGTGGAGAAGTGCAACATGAGTACGTAAATCAATGCATACCCAATACGTATCTAGCCTAACCCCGGAGAAATAGTGATGAGGGGTCGACATCGACACTTACTAGAGGTCCAATAAAGAAATATAGTAAATCATAAGCAGATACAAAGCAACAATAATGGGGTAAATCTATAAGTTACCTAATCTTCCAAAAATCAGTTTTAAAAATATGAATTTCTCAGTCTTGTATTCTACCTCAACAACTCAGATGTATCAAGCGTCGGTATCAAATGTATAAGGAATACCATATAAAATGCCAGACATCAGTGGAAGAGATATCTCGTGAATATTCGAATGCCAGCGATATAACGTACGATCATGCCGAGGTCGTTTGGCCCCATACAGAATAATATGTACACTGCCAAGGGTAGAGCGACACAAACCATAGATGCATCTATTATACTGCTGAGGATTTCGGCCCGCTCCACAAGAAAGGAAGGAACTTATCGAATTACGAGACACGTTCTTGTAGCACAGTACATGAGAACAAAGTGAATATAACCCGTAGCATTTTTCAAATAACTTGCCGATAACTCAAGGTAATAAGGTTCGGCCTAACATATATATATATATATATATATATATATATATATATATATATATATATATATATATATATATATATATAAAATTCCTAATCAATTTCAGTTGTAAATTCAATTAATTAAGCCAGCAGAGCGAGTTCAAATAATTCACATATTACATGATAAAGTCCTAAGTCTACCGGACATAAACATACTTTAGCTACGTACGTGCTATCATCCCTCATACGTACGTAGCACCCACAACTAGTAGAATATAATAATTATATCACCTAGGAGGATAGTTTTCCTTCACAAGGTTAGACATGAGACTACCTCGCTCCGATGTTCTACAACCGGCTCCAACGCCACTCTAACACCTCAAACAGATGCCCGTCGATTCATATCTAGTAAAACAATAATGAACAACAACAAAAATATACTACACCACCATAATTAATTAATTTATAACACCTCCCAACTCCGCTCGAAAAGTCCATAAAGTCAACCCTCGAGCCCACATGCTCGGATTCCGAAACTTTTGAAGATAAACATTACCTATAACATACGAACTCAAATATATAATTTATTCTCAATTCCATGTCCAATTTTGTGGTCAATATCTAAAAATATCAAATTGTAGGTTTCCTACAAAAATTTCACAATTTCCATAAATTTTCATCCTTAAATCCACATATAAACCGTATGTTTATCTTTCAACAAGTGGGAAATTACTTACCTTGTATTGGATGATGAATCCCCCCTCAAAATAGCTCCTCGAATTCGGCCACCCAAGAGAAAAAGGAGAGAAATGAGATCTAAGTCTCGAATTAAAAGAACCATTGCCCAGCGACATTCGCACCAGCAGACCACTAGCCACACATGCGGACAAATCCATTGTAGGTGTAGTTCTCCCTAACTCCAGGAAATACACTTCTGCGAACCCAAATCTTCCTCTGCGCGACTGCTTCTACGGTCCAACCTTTTCTCCTGCGCACTCGCACATGTAGAGTCCTTCCGCTTCTGCGACTTGAATCTTGCCCAACTCCTTCCGCTTCTGTGAGCACCTCTCTGCATCTACGGCTTCGCAGGTACGGAATTTTCTTTGCACCTGCACTTCCAGGTCCCTCCACCAAAATCGCACCTGCGGTGGCCCCTACACACCTGTGTGAATTCAACTCTTCCACTCCTTCCGCAGGTGCGATGACAACAAATTTCACAAGCAACAACAGGTCCTCAATTCCAAGTTTCAATTTGTTTTCAATTTGTTTCGAACCCGAAGCCCCTGGGACCCTATCCAAACATACCAACACAACCCAAAACACAATACGAACTCAGTCGAAGCCTCAAATCACGCCAAAAAATATCATAACTATGAATCAACGATCGAAATCGTTCTTTAAACTTTCAAACATTCCAGCTTCGCCGAACGCGTACGAATTATGCTCAAACATCCCGGAATGGTGCCAAGCTTTGCGTGCAAACCACAAATCACGATATGAACCTATTCCAAGGATCGAAACTCCAAACGGACATCGATAAGACCAAAATTCCTTTCAAATCAAACTTAAGAAATTCTTAAACTTCCAAAATGCCAACCTTTCATAATAGACGCCGAAATGCTCCCAGACCACACGATACTCAACCGGAACATACACCCAAGTCCAAAATCATCATACAAACCTATTGGAGCCTTCAAATTCTGATTACGAGGTTTTTTACTCAAAAGTCAAACCTTGGTCAACCCTTCCAACTTAAAGCTTTCGAATCGAGAATTTTCCTTCCGAAACCACTCCGATCTTCCCGAAATTCAACTCCGACCACGTGTACACGTCATAATACATAAAGTGAAGCTACTCAAGGCCTCAAACCGCCAAACAACGTGCTAGAGCTCAAAATGATCAGCCGAATCGTTACTGTTACACCCTATATTTTCGTATGTGAAAGTACTCCATAAGTAAATTAATGAAAGCTCAAAAATGAGATGTTACATCCCGCATTTTCGTACGTTAAAGTGTCGTCGTAAGTTAATTGTTGCATGCTCGGGAATGAGATTATTAGTATTATGCTATTTGAAGCAAGTGGTATGTAAATTCGTTAAGGTGAAAGGGTAAGCGAATCGAATAAAATGAGTTTCGGCGAAATTTGACATTTTGAGATAAAATACTGTCCAAGCTGTAATACCTCATATTTATGGACTAGTTTCATATAAGGTACCACATGACCATGATATTAAGAGTATAAAGTGTGTTAAAAGTTAGTAGCATTTTAAGTAATTTGAGATAATTCTTAATTATGTAGGTAATTGGTTAATTATTGGTTAGTGGGAGATTAACAAGATAATCAAGAGATTGGTGGATAAGCATTAACAAACGTGGCAGCAAAATGGAGTCTTCATCAAAGACAAAATTGTGACTCTTATTTCATGTAATTAGGTGGCACATTTAAGGGGTCATTGGACAAGACTAAGTCACAAAATGAAATTATAGCATAATATCAACTGATATTTGCAATTCAAAGAGAGAACGGTACAATCTTTCTCAAGAATATCATACAGATTTTTCCCAACTTCGATCTCGCTGTTACGTGTTTTATCGCAATTGATGTGTGTTAGAGGGATTTTCAAGGGAATCGGCTCAGGTATGTTAAGGCTATCCCTTCTTTCCTTTTGGCATGATCCATACGATACAAACAAAAAGAGAAAATGTACTACTTTCATAAATAACTCTATTTATAGAAATACTAGAGGTACCTATGTTCTTTATTTCCCCACGTATCTTATTATTCTATCATATGTTCATGGGTATCAGAAAATACATAAGTTGATGAAATTTATTTCATGATATTAATCAAAGGCATAAAGGTCTTATGATGTTCCAAGAGATTTTATTGACATACTTCTCATGGATTGCATTCATTTATACATGTACATTGATCCATGAACAAATGGCGTTTAATATGTGTGTGTGTGTATATATATATATATATATATATATATATATATGGTATATGGGAAAATGTTACGATATTATATATGCACCACCACCTGATCAACTGCTATACGTTGATGATTTTGACCACATTGGCCGAGATGATATGATGAGATTCTCTCAGAGGCTTAATGATGTTATGAACACATATACATGTGCATGGTATGCCATTTATACACATATGAATGACATTATAAACATTAAATGATTCACAAAGCTATTCAGACATACATGTTGTGTCTTTTAACCCATGTTTGTCTCATGTCGATTATTTACTGATTTTCATTCCTTACATACTCGGTACATTATTTGTACTGACGTTCCTTTTTGCATGGGGACATTGCATTTCATGCCTGGAGGTCCCGATAGACAGGTAGGGAGTCCTCCAATAAGTCTATCATCTCAGCGGAAGGTGTTGGTGCACTCCATTTGCTCCAGAGTTTCTTATTTGGTCAGTATGATTTGGACATGTATTGATTCGTATGGTAGGGCCCTGTCCCGACCTTTATAGTATTTATATACTCTTAGAGGCTTGTAGACATATGTCATGTACCTGAAAGATTGTATTGCCTTGCCGGCCTATGTTCAGTGTATGAGTGATCATTTTGGTCTTATAGGCCCGTATTTCTTATGAATAACTTGGTATTACATGCTTTATTCTAGTTATCTCACGGCAACCTTTCCGTCTAATTTGATTATGATAGTATGATATTAAAAGATACGTTATGTTGGTACTTGGTTGAGTAAGGTACCGAGTGCCCGTTGCGGCTCATCGTTTTGGGTCGTGACAGTTACATTCTCCCCCACATAAACATGTGTTCGTCCTTGAACGTGCCAAGAACTGCCCGGAGTTTCCCTAACCTACCCGTGCCACCACAACCTAGTTGAGCACATTAGTTCGAGCAAGACTGAAGACCCTCCCTCTTATTAGTCAATAAGCATTAGAACCAAATTCCAACCTCCGAATTTCTCTACATGACCTTATTCTAACATACGAACACTGTATCAATCTACACATGCCGAACTCACACATAATCATGCAACCATGGTGACATCACACAACGCACCACGTAACTCATTTTCCCAAGGCAACCTCCTCCAAGCCCAACAACAACAAATTCACTGACCCAACGCCTGTAGTATACCATATAATACATATAAGCCCGTCTTCAATCGTCACAATACTGCAACGATGAAAGATACGTGTAGAAACTCATAACCAGCTACCAAAACAATAAATCACGGGGTCTCTTCACCTGATAAGCACCATTGCCTCACTCTGAACTGAATAACGATATTTTCTCTTTATATACCCTACTTAACTTTGATCGCACTTATCTCGGGTCCAATAATCTCGTCTCACCCAGTACAGGCTGCTCGGGCAATAGGTTACCTTAAACACCATCGAAAATCTTATATGACGCCATCAATGTGCCAACAAGTTACAACCCGAATATGACTCATAAAGAAAAGTGAACACTAGCAAGGAAGTACCCAGCCTGCATAACGAATGAAAAGATCAAGTCGATGTTTATGGTTCCATCTTAAAGATAAGAAAAAAGGCACACAAATAAGTATGAAGAATCGTACTTAAAATCTTACTGTTGCGGCGCGCAACCCGATCCGAATATGACATTATTGCAGCGCGCAACCCCATCCATACAACATACCCGTGGCTGCGTGCCACCCGATCCACAAAATAATCAATAAGGAAACACCCATTAAGTCGTAGTGCTTATACTTATGAATGCTTGAATATTGATCACGAGCACGCCAAGTACATAATACAAGCCCTGGGAAGACAGATAGTGACATACGCTACAAAAACCAAGAACGAATAAGGTGAAATAAATGACCTCCATTTCGAGAGCCATCCTTCTCATATAACACCACAAACTACATGAGATCACGACACATGAGCGAATAATCAAGCCATCTCACAACTCATCTGGAGCAATAGAGTATTACATGGAATAGCTGATGACGGGGATAACATCCAATGCCCGAAGACTCCTTCGTAAGCAATGCTATGTCGAATGAACACATCGGGCCTGACTTAGATCACACATTCACATTAGACTCACCAATGGATCCCAGGCTGATTTCGATCACCCCATGCTGGGCCTACAATTTTTCAATGATCCATAATGGCCCTATTCATGAAACACACGAGCAGCCGTCCAATCCGAAACAGACACCCACAGTCCACAACCAAAGGAAAAAGTTCCTTCTAGGTATAAACTCTCACATTAGTGATAATACCATAATCTCCATACTTGGTTTCCATATTTAACAATCAGGTGACTAACATGTCACGCTCATACAATTTTCAGTTGGGTATACTCCCACGATCTTCCGCACCGGGTAGCAAATTATGCACCTCCATACCACTAATCGTACTAATTATCTAAAGCAAATCAAGAATCCACAATTCAATGCACAAAGCCTCTTACACAAGACAACATTCTCAGGCCACACTAAGATAATGCCATCTTACTCTGGACTTTTGAAGTCTTTTCCCTGCTCCTCCGAACTCGGGACATCCCTAACAAAACCGAATTGTAACCTGATCCTCAACTTCAAATTTCCATACCGCTCACTACATATATCTTGCCGCTACGCGAGAGTAGAAGAATTCATCATAACCCCTGAGCTACTAGTAGAATAAACACTTCATTGGATAGAACCCTTTCACTTAACTCATATCAGAAGAACCATTGCAACACGCAGCTGAATTCGCATAATCACAGAAAATACAAACCTCAAGTAAGTGGTCTAAACTGCCATAATTCTTCCGGGATCCATTTACACATAACAAGGCCATTTGAATCAAACGCCTCCTAAATCAATCTAATTATGGTGGTTTTTAAGCCCGCACGTACAACCATAATCTACATGTATAACATAACACGCCGAAGGATCTGATCATTGCCACAATCATCTTGATTCAAAAAATTACTAACCGACCAACTTCTTCCAATTTACTCTTGACTTGTCTTAGAGATAATAATAGCTCCATCCAAAAACATGACAAACTCAATCACCACTCATCCCGAGTGACCCGTATCATGAGACCCCATAATCTCAGTACCCATGAACCATCTCATACCCTCCTCACGTACACAATAGCATCTCCAACTGGTACACCCATTCTGAAAGACCTTCCGCGAATTTGAATCCGTTTCTCCCATTTCTGTAACACTGTACCACAGACCCAATGATAACATAGAAAATTCCCTAAGTATTCTTCACACTCTGCTGCAAAATCTCTGTCTTCATCCACACAATGAACCCAAAATCCTTAGACACCGCGCTTATTGATCCCATTAGAACCACCATTGAGAGTCACCCACTCTAACCTGGTCCCGAATATAATAAAACTCCATCGCTCTGTTAGCGCATGAACACTCCCAAAGAGGCAACCGGATAAATTCTTTTCCATGTACCTCAGATCCACAAGAAGCATAAACTCAAAATCTTCCCATAACCTACACATGAATCGATAAGGCAAAACATAGCACACGTTCATCAAGCTCTTTGCCCGAATTACCCCTAATATTTTCTTTTCTTAGTCATAAATGATCCTCCAACGCACCGATAACCAGAAACCACAATAGCAAACAACCACGCGATCCAATCGTAGACGGTGGGCTCCCCCAAAAACTTTAAGCTACCATCACATAAATGTAGAACCCACAAAGATTCATCCTTCTCAATTCCTACTTCTCGACACATAAACAAGCATCCTACCATCACACCCATACTGCACGATAACCACTCATGAACATCATAGCAATCCGTGCATAGCCTCAAAACCATATGCAATACTAATACAGGACTAAAACAACAAAACACCCTTCCATAGGACGACGACAATAGCCTGCCTTAATACGCAGTGAGAAACATCCCGCACCACACCTGCAGTACCACTACAACTCCTTGATACCCATTTGATAACAAGCGCTCCTCGTCACATAAGATTGATTAGGAAGAAAATGAAGGCATAAGCTCCAATGGAATCTAACTGCACGAAGAGGAATCAAGAATGGAAGTCATTCTAACAACCCTGTAGCCTCTCGAAGATAAGTACAGAAGTCTCCGTATTGATCCCAACTCTACTAAACTTGCTCATGACTCGTGAGACCTAAGTGAACCTAACGCTCTGATACCAAGCTGTCACGATCCAAAACCCATTATAGGTCATGATGGCGCCCAATGTCACTGTTAAGCAAGCCAACGGTGAACTATCACATTAATTTCTCATTTTATTACTTTTGAAATCATAAATTTTATTAAGGAAGGAAATTTACACTTTTAAATCCACGGGAACGTACATAAGTAGTAGTTTATAAAAGAATGAAAGGCGATAATGATATATAAATTTGTAAGCAACAACTAGCATATCCCAAAATCCGGTATCACAAGTGCATAAACATTTACTAAGGAATACAATAATGATACAACATTTGTCCGAAGTGTAAATAATATAGGATAAAGTAAATAGTACCATGAAGACTCAGTGTCCTGCGATGCATAACCTGGAATGCAGCTCACCATAAAGTCTCCTCAGCAGTTGCGCCTACTGATAAGTATGGATTTTGACCACTTATTTTTCTCTCTTTTACTTCTATTTTAGGTAAAAAATGCTTAAAGGTATTTCCGAAAACTAATGAAATGTGTTTGCTTACAGGAATGTTGCAATATGATCCAAAGGAATCAAAATCAATTCATAAAGTAGTCAAAAGTGAACAAGAAGGCCAACAGTGCGAACCACATAATTGTAGTGCGTTCGCAGAAGAGAGGTTCAGAAACTGAAGTTTGAGAAAGTAAAGATGTGCGGACAACATCAAAATTGTGCGGCCAAAGCATGTGAAGTGTGGGGTCCATAGAAGTGAAGAATAAGAGAGCTGGGTTCAAGTCCAAAGTCAAGGAGTGCGGACCACATAATTTTTATGCGGCTGCATAATCCAGAGCGAGGCCACACTCAAAATTGTGCGGTCCATAAAATTCCAGCAAAACCCAGAGCTCAAGTTCAAGGAATGCGGATCACTGTGCGGCCGCACTCAGAATTATGCGGCCGCATAACCTCCATATGGGCATTTTTGTCAGATATTTTCAGCTTAGTATAAATAGAACTTTTTGTCATTTTTAGGTTAAGTTACGTCATAGAGGAGCACCTGTTTCATTTTCCCTAACTGCTTTTGGCAATTTTCAGCTAGATTTGTCTCTAAACACTAGATTTTCATCCTATAATCAAATATTATGGATTCTATCTTTATTTCTTCTTTAATTTCTGTAATTTTCATGATTAGCTAAATCTTTAGCTAGGGTTGTGACCCAACCCTAGTGTGGGTATTTGATGGGTGTTTAATTTAGGGCTTGTTTGTTATTGGGTTAGTGATATTTAGCCTAGTTCTTTCTAGAACTCAAGAATTAATTGTTGCAAACATTGATTCATGCCTAAATGACTTATTCTCTACTTGAGAAAGAGGGACTAAGCCTAGTAAATCTTGGCTAACAAGGAATTAGGGTGAACTCAAGAAATTGATAGCCCCAATTAAAGGGTTAAACCTAGAGATAGTAATACCCGACTTGAGCTAATATCACTTGTATTGTGCAAATACCCATTTGGACTTGAGAAAGCCAAATTGGGTAAAATCACTAAAACTACCGAGAGGTTTAGAGTGAGTACCCGATTGTGATTGCTATATTACAACCCAACTAATAAAAGTTGCCCTGGAATTTATAACCCATTAGATAACTACCTATGTAGAAGTCACAACCCTAGTCCCTTCAATCATTTGAAAAACTCAAAATCAAAAATATTGTCCTTAATTTTATACTTGCAAACAATAGAGTAAAATAGAAGTAGAACACCAATCAAGTTTGTGGAAGTGTAATTGGAGCCAAAAATTGCAATTAACTTAGATATACACCTAATCCCATATTCTAACTCCATATGGATCCGATCCCGACCTTTGTTGGGTTTATTATTGCATCGATTGCTTGCTACTTAATTGTGATGTGGAATTGGCCGAGATCAACTTTTGGTGCTATTGCCGGGGAGTTAAACGGACTTAGCTATATATCTAGGTATTTGTGTGTTTTGTATTTCTTTCCTTCCATGTCACTAATTTTGTTTGTGAATTTATTTTCGGTACGAAATGGCTCTTAACAACGAGCCCCTCGAAAATATACCATTGGGAGAGGAGGTAGATGATGATCAAGTGGATGAGGTTCATCTCGAGCCTCAAGTAAATAGGCGAGGCAGACCACCTCATGATAATATCACAAACCCTCCCCCACCTCCACCAAGAGAAGCGCAATGGGCGTTGGCGATTTTCTATGCAAGTGTAATAGTCTCGCCCTGGATTAGGGAGGGCAACTTTCAAATAACTAACGTAATGCTTACACTGCTTGAGCAACGGGGTTTCTTCGCCGGAGCTCCACCAAAATGCCTACAAGCATCTCAAGGGTTTCGTTGATACTTGTTGGGGGAGCAAGCAAGCAAATGTTTCCGAGGAGGCACTGTGGTTAAGGTTGTTTCCCCTTTCTCTATGGGGAAAGGCTTTGGACTGGTTAGAGAGATTGCCCAATCATTCCATCCACATTTGGAATGAGTTGGCCGAGAAGTTCATTGCCAAATTCTTCTCTCCGAGGCACATGGCTACATTAAGGGATGAATTCTAGATTTCAAGAAAGAGCCCAATGAGCCATTACACGAGATTTGGGAAAGATATCGTACCATGGTCAAAGAGTGCCCGAACAATGATATGACAGAGGCCATGATCCAACAGACCTTCTATAGGGGGACCAACACAACAAATTAGTGTGGGATAAATCAACTCGTCGGGGGTAACTTCATGAACACGCCTTATTTTGAAGCTTGTGAAATCTTTGATGAGATGGCGGACACCTCTTCGGCATGGAAATGTAGAGCCAATGTTCCTCAGGATGACCCTAATGTTATTCACCTACACAAGGAGCTATATGATCATGGGAAAGCTATTGCGGAATTGACAACCACCATGAACCAATTGTACAAGGCTCGTCTTCAATAGGGTCAAGGGCCGAAATTGGTGAATTCTATGGAAGGGGTGAACATGATGGTGAATAAAAGACGTCTACGAGGACAACAAGTACAAAACCATCCAAAACAATTTGAGCAAAGTAGTAGTGGGTATAATAAATATGATTCATATGATGAGCAAGATGAAGAGGTTCAATATGTGAACAATTATCAAGGTCAAAGAAGCAATGCTCCAAATCAACAACAATGGAGATCACAAGGAAACCAAGGAAATTAGAACAACCAAGGTCACCAAGGAAATTGGAGTGGTGGCAACAACAACAACCAAGAAAATTGGGGGAACAACAATAATCAAAGCAATTGGGAGGCAACAATAATCAAGGGAGTTGGAACAATAGCAATCAAGGAAATCGGGGGTCGGGTTTTCAAAGGCCCCCGGTGTATCAACAACCCGTCTCCGTACCTGTCGCAAGGTCCTAGTTGTTCCAATAGTGAAATGGGATGGATTGAAAATATGTTTAAGCAAATGATGGAGAAAAACACCGACTCCGATGCCCAATTAGCCTCCCACAACACTTCTATCCGCAATTTGGAGGTTCAACTAGGCCAAATTTCTCAAGCTTTAAATACTCTCCCTAAGGGGGCACTACCTAGTGATACGGTGGTGAACCCGAAGTGTAGGAACAATACTAGGCATGCAATGGCCGTCACAAAAAGAAGTGGGAGAGGTGGAGTTGCTAGTACCTCAGACTAAAGAAGAAATGTGAATGATGATACGTTGGTTCAAGATGAAGTACCAAGCAATGATGTGCAATATAATGAAGAGGTGAAGATAGAAATTTATGAAAGTGTGGAGGAGACACAAAATGATGGGAAACCGTCTAGGGAGCATGTAATAGACATATCGGATCCGATAGTGCAAAAGGCCAAGGAACCCTTGCCAAAGCCTCCTCCTCCATATCCTCAAAGACTAGAAAATCAAAACAATGAGAATCAGTTCAAGAAATTCATTGATATGATGAAAAGTTTGTCCATAAATGTGTCGTTGGTTGAAGCCTTAGAACAAATGTCGGGATATGCCAAGTTCATGAAGAATTTGGTAACAAATAAGAGATCAATGAACTGTGAAACGATCAAAATGACACATCAAGTGAGTGCTATTATGCACTCCATTGATCCAAAGTTGGAAGATCCCAGTGCTTTCACAATACCGTGCACTATTCGGAGTGCCAATTTCGTCAAAGCTTTATATGACTTGGGGGCAAGCATTAACTTGAGGCCCTATTATGTGTTAAAAATGTTGGGGATTGGGAAACCAAGACCCACATCCATGAGGTTGCAAATGGGGACCAGACAATGAAAAGGCCATTGGGGATAATTGATGATGTGTTAGTTCGGGTCAACAAGTTCACACTACCCACAGATTTTTTGATACTTGACAGTGAGGTGGACTACGAGGTGCCAATCATTTTGGGAAGACCTATCCTTGCTACGTGGAATGCCTTAGTTTATGTGGAAGCCGGTGAGCTCACCTTCCGGGTGGGCGATGGAAAAGTGGTTTTCCATGTTTGTAAATAAATGAGGCAACCAAATAGCAACGAAGTGTGTTCGTTTGTGGATCTTGTAACCGAAGTAATTGTTGATGACACAAGTGCCGAAATGTTGAAGATACCTTGGAAGTTGTGTTATTGAATCATGATGAGGATGAAAAGAAAGGCTTTGTAGAATGTGTCAATGCTTTGTAAGGAATGGGATCATATACGTATGATCCCTGAAAATATTCCTTGGATCTGAAAAATTGGAAGACTCCACCAATAAAGTCCTCAATCGAGAAGCCTCCCACCTTGGAGTTAAAGTCTTTTCCTTCACACCTCAGGTATGAGTTTTTAGGCCCTTGTTTCACTTTACCTGTTATTCTTTCCTCGTGCTTAACTAACGTGCAGGTATATTCCACCATTGTGGTGCTCTAAAGGAGGAAGAAAGTAATAGGTTGGAGATTGGCGGATACTCGGGGTATAAGTCCTGCCTTTTGCGTGCACAAAATTATTTTGGAAGAGGATTCCAAACCTTCCATGGAACATCAAAGACGATTGAATGAGGCCATGCAAGAGGTAGTGAAGAAATAGATCATTAAGTGGTTGGAAGGTGGGATTGTTTACCCCATTTTTGATAGTTCGTGGACCTCGTTGGTGCAATGTGTCCCAAATAAAGGGGGCATGATTGTGATAACAAATGACAAAAATGAATTGATCCCCACAAGAACTGTCACTAGGTGGAGAGTGTGCATGGAAAATAGGAAGCTCATCAAAGTTACTCGGAATGACCATTTTCCGCTTCCATTTCTTGATCAAATGTTGGATAGGTTAGTTGGACGTGCTTATTATTGCTTCCTTGATGGATATTCTGAATATTACCAGATTCTTATTGCTTCTGAAGACCAAGAGAAGACCACTTTCACTTGTGTCTATGACACTTTCACATTCTCGCATATGCCATTCGGGTTATGCAATGCACTGACAAATTTTCAACAGGGTATGATGGCCATCTTCACCGATATGGTGGAGGACTTTCTCGAGGTTTTCATGGATGATTTTTCTGTCGTGGGGGATTCTTTGGAAAAGTGATTGGATAACTTGGATAAGGTATTGGCACATTGTGAGGAAACTAACTTGGTGTTGAATTGGGAGAAATGTCACTTTATGGTCGAGGAGGGCATTGTCCTCGGTCACAAGATTTCCCAGAATGGTATTGAGGTTGATAAAGCAAAAATTGAAGTGATATCCAAACTCCCTCCCCTACTTCCGTAAAGGGAGTGGGGATCTTTCTAGGTCAGGTGGAGTTTTATCGCCGGTTCACCAATGATTTTTCTAAGGTGGTAAACCCCTTTTGCAAACTCTTAGAGAAAGATGCCAAGTTCGTATCCAATGAAGATTGTATGACGGCATTTTAACTACTCAAGTATAAGTTGACTACCACTCCTATTATCACCGCACCAAATTTGAGCTTACCATTTGAGCTCATGCGCGATGCGAACAATGTGGCAGTTGGAGCGGTATTGGGGCAACGAATTAACAAGATCTTCCATCCAGTCTACTATGCTAGTAGTACCATGAACGAGGCCCAAGTCAACTATACGGTGACCGAGAAAGAACTCTTAGCCATTGTATTTTCTATGGAAACGTTCCACCCATACCTACTGGGTACAAAGGTGATTGCTCACACCGACCATGCAGCACTTTGTTATTTGATGAGCAAGAAAGAATCTATGGCAATATTGATGCGGTGGGTACTTCTTCTACAAGAATTTGATCTTGAGATCCAAGACTGCAACGAGACCGAAAACCAAGTAGAGGACTTCTTATCCCGATTAGAGGAGGAGGGGATGCCACATGATAGCCTTGAGATCAATGATTCATTTCCGGATGAAAAATTCCTTTCCATTTCTATAACTGGGATGCCATGGTTTGCCGATGTGGCCAACTATCCTGTGAGTGGAATTGTTCTGAATGATTTCTCTTCAAACAAAAGGAAGAAGCTCAAACGGGACTGCTTGGACTACTATTGGGATGAGCCATATCTCTTCAAAATTTGTACTGATGGTGTTATCCGAAGATGTGTACTAGAAGAAAAACAATTTGGTATTCTTGAAGCTTGCCACTCTTCGTATATGGTGGTCACCATGGTGGAGAGAGAACTACTACAAAGGTGCTAAGCTGTGGATTCTATTGTCCTACCCTTTACAAGGACGCTAGCGATCTCCTTAAGCGTTGTGATGAATGCCAAAGGGCCGGTGGGATCTCCATGAAAAATGAGATGCCTCTCACCACCATCCTAGAGATTAATATTTTTGATGTGTGGGGCATCGATTTTTTGGGTCCATTTGTGAGATCATGTGGGAACACCTATATTTTGGTAGTTGTGGATTACGTGTCCAATGGGTTGAAGTTGTGGCTTTGCCCAACAATGAAGCTCGGACTGTGGTAGGTCTCTTGAAGAAGAACATATTCATAAGGTTTGGTACTCCAAGGGCCATCATTAGTGATGGGGGATCACACTGTTTCAACAAAGCTTTCGATACTTTACTCTCCAAGTATGGTGTCACTCACAAAGTGTCGACCCCCTATCATCCACAAGCAAGTGGACAGGTTGAAGTCTCCAACCGGGAGATCAAGAGTATTCTGTCAAAGACTGTGAATGCCAACCGGACAGATTGGTCCAAGAAACTTGACGATGCTCTTTGGTCTTATAGAACAACTTACAAAACACCAATTGGTTCTTGTATCGGTTAGTGTTCAGGAAAGCTTGTCACCTTTGAAACTTGAGCATAAGGCTTGTGGGCGTTGAAGAAGCTTAACCTTGAGTGGGATGTAGCTGCAAATCTTAGGGTGGAGCAATTGAATGAACTTGATGAGTTTCGGTTCCATGCTTACTCCAGTTCGTCCTTATACAAGGACAATATGAAGTACCTACATGATAAGTATATTCGGAACAAAGAATTCAAAGAAGGTGATCTTGTGCTTTTGTTCAACTCTCGGTTGTTGATGTTTCCGGGAAAGCTAAAATCAAAGTGGAGTGGCCCATTTGAAGTTGTACATGTAACACCCTTTGGTGCTCTAGATCTGAAAAATAAGAATGGTGAGGTGGGTAGAGTCAATGGGCACTGGATGAAGCACTATCTTGGAAAGGTTGATGATGGCCACATTATGGAATTGCTCCATTTCAAGTGATTGATGGTAACATACATCGTTCCGCGATATTATATCAGGCGCTTCTTGGGAGGCAACCCATGTGTTTTTCATTCTCTTGATTTTCTTCTTTAGATTAGACATTGTTTTGTCCTAATTGGTTTTGAAATGTATGCAGGAATATGGGTTTGCATTGCAGGGACTGTGCAAGAAAAATTGGCTAAGTGTTACAACAGTGCTGACCACACCAGAATTATGCGGACTACACAATCACTCTGTGGCAGCACAATTCTATGTGCGGTCGCACAACTGGGAAATGAAAAATACATGATCTCTGAAGTTTGGTCTGTCAAATTTCCTTCATGATTTGTGGCCGCACACAAAATTGTGCGGACCGCCAAATCCTGTGGCCGCAGTCATTTTTGTGCGGACCACAACATCACTTTAACGAATAGGTAAGGAGTGCAGACCGTACTCAAAATTGTGCAGTCGCACTCAGGTAAGTTCTAGGACAGACGGGTCAAAGTATAAATAGGTATTTTCTAATCTTTTTGCACTTTACGAACTTTGACCTCTAAAACTAAGCTAGCACATTGCATATCCCCATTGTTCTCAATCGTCCCCCATTTCATCAGTGTTGAATCTCACCTGCATCTTCATTGCTGGTATGTTAATTTTAGTACTTTAGATTCTTCCTCTTTTTCTTTGTTTTAGTTCTTTAATCTAGGGTTAAGTTCATGCCTAATAATGTTAATAGATGGTCAATATTGCTTAGCATCATATGGGTAGCATCTTAAATACTAAATGGGGCCTAGGTAAGTAGATAATCATGCTTACTTGCTAGATCCATGCCTAATTAGTGAAAAACCTTCTGCAAATCGTAAGGCAGTGCCCATGATAATCAAATTATGCGGCCGCACATACTTTTGTGCAATCTGCACTTAATTGGGGTGTGGGTAAGTAGATAATAATGCTTAATTTCTATATCCATGCCTAATTAGTGGAAAACCTTGTGCAAATCGTAAGGCAGTGCCCATGATAATTAAATTATGCGTCCGCACACATTTTTGTGAGATCCGCAGCTCCCTGAGTTAGGGCAAGTATGATTAATAAAATTGTGCGGCCGCAATCAAAATTATGCGGTCCGTAATGGAGTTGTGTGGCCGCACTCATTTTTGTGTTGTCCACACTGATACAACATTAGAGAACCCATTAGTCTGATTCTGGGACTATGCGGCCACACTCAAGGATCAAGGGGTGGAACCGAGGCATTATGACGTCGAGGTAAAGATAAAGAAGCCTTTCTCACGGTACCACTTCCAGGGAGCTGACAAGACTAAGTTCAAGGGTAAAGCTACTCTTTCTACTGGCCAGTCTGAGGAGCCAGCGGTAGTAGTTACTGATTTAGCTGCCGAGCCTTCCACATCAGCCGGTACTTCCACCGGGATAGCAGCCATACCACCTTCATCTTCGGAATTACTTGCTTCTTCTAGACTCAGTGCCATTATCAGTGCCGACCTCATCTACTTATCCTAAGACTGTGCTACGAGTCTCCTAGACATTGACGAGTCTCAACAACTGGATGCAGGCATCTACTACAAAGCTGACTGCCATATCCAGTGCTGTTACAACACAGACCTCAGCCCCAACCCTAGCAGAGCCTCAGGTACCTTCGTTAGTGGAGGAAACATTGAAGAAAATTCTGGACAACCAGAAAGCCGTTATAGAGACTCTAGTGACGCATGTGAAGGTCATTAAGGATTTGGGAAAACATTTCAAGAAGATGCAGAAGTCTCAGGCATCAAATGAGTCGATGGAGAAGTTGCGCAAAGAGATTAAAAATATTGCATTTGCCAGAGATCTTCCATTGGACCTGCTCATGGAGTAATGAGTCCGACAACACCAGCAACAGTACCAGAGGCATCAGAGGCAGCAGCCGTCCAGTCTGAGGAGTCGGCTGCGACTGCACACACTACTGAGGAGATGATACAGATGCTCAGCAACCCAGTTTTCCCTCAACCAGGAGATGATGACATGTAGTTAGAGGAGATAGAGGGTGCTGAGGACCCCATGCAGAATGAGACCACATAGGGAGTTTTCTTCACTCTCTACCCTTCCATGTTCTTATTTTTTATTAACATTGGGGAGAATGCTTATTTTCATTTGAGGGTGGTCTATTTTGATTGACATTGACATTTGGCATGTAATAACTATTACACTATTTTTCCTTTATCTTTATTTTCCCTTTGGTATGTATACATTCTCCCCATTTGATGTATATATTCATTTCCCTTATGTATATATTCGCTTTACTTCATTTCGTATATTCATTTTAATTTCTGTAGTTTACTTCATAACTTCTTAAGTTTGCTTTGCTTTAGTAGTATAACTTCTTATCTACTTTAGTAGCTTCTTTTTACATCTTGTGTGGATAATAAGCCTTTGTTTTCTTAATGCCACGGTTCGTTCCAAAGGTGGATGTTGTGTGAACCGGGTGGCTCTTCCCAACGATGGATGGCGTGAAAACCTTCTTAAGGGATTGAATCCGTTTTCTTTTATGTTTTGGCAAATATAGTAGTAAAGAATAAAAGTTTCTCAAGCATGCTTCACTTGGTACAAACACATTTACCTCCGACCTTATGGTTAAAAATGAAGTTTGTTGGCATAAAATAGCTCTAGTTGTGACCTTTAGACTCTTGTGTTGACTTAAATAGTCATCGAGTGGTTCAGTCGAGCCATTTGTGATTTTCAATCTTAGCTAGGGTTGTTGTGGGCCCTCGATTCTGTTCTCTTTGTCAATCAAGCAGCTTGAGATATGAGGTATTGAATTGCAAGTCCAAGCTCCCGTGCCAATAGTCTAGAACTTGCCCCGAATGTTTCTCTAGGCGAAATTCTAAGTGTGGCTTGTCTTGAGAAATGATTGTAGGATTTCCTTGATCTAATTTGAAACTTGAAAACTTCTATATCCTACCAATATGATATCCTGTCACGGCCCGATTTACCCTCCGAAAGGCATCGTGACGGCACCTAGTCTCTACGACTAGGTAAGCCTAATTACGGAAAAGATATTAAATAGAAACAATAAAATAAAGACGGACTAAAGTAAATCTACTAATGAAACATCTCCACTTGTCACGTACACAATATAACTTCCCAAAACCCATAATATCACAAATAGTCACAAGCTTCTAACACTACTGAAGCTCTAACAAAAGCTGGAAAAGTACATAAGAACGTCTCTACAAGATAGAATGGAAGGAGACTCGGGGGATCCTGCGGACGCGACAGAAGTACCTTGCAGTCTCATGGAATCAGCAGCAGCGACTAACCACGAGGCTTATAGCTCGTACACGGATCTGCAAACGAAAACATGTGCAGGAAAGGGCATGAGTACACCACATTTGGTACCCAGTAAGTGCCAAGCCTAACCCCGGTCAAGTAGTGACGAGGTCAGGTCAAGGCTCTACTGGATTTCTAAATAAGTTAGTTGAAAAAAGTACCAGAGATAGGTAGTGTCTACAGTAAACAGTTTAAGAAAAACAATATAAGTTTACAGTAAGCTAATCCTCGGCTCAACATAATATATATCACAAAGTGGAATCTCCCAGTATACCGTCCTGTAGTTCCAAATGATTATGCAGTACATGGGGAAAGCTCCCGGAATACGTCTGTAGTCCCGATTTAAATATGCAGCAAAAGAAGAAAGCTCTCGGAATACGACCGTAGTCCCAATTTAAATATGAAATGCGAATGAATGCCGAATAAGGTTTATTTAAATAGTTCAGGAGAAAAGTCACAAGCAAAACACAGGATAGGACTAACTAAACATGGTGCACATAGTATCAAATAGGAATTTCAGGTAAAACAGGTAGACATGCTCCTCCTTAATCTAAACTACACAATTAGCACATTAAACAGTTAAATAAGAGTGAAATGATTTATGGCATGGAAGGAAAAATAGAAATTTAGCAACAATGGCCCGTGCACGTACTCGTCACCTCACGTACATGCCGCCCATACAACAAATAGTATCAATACAACCTAAGGGGAAGTCCCCAACATAGAGTTAGAAAGCCACTTATCTCGACTGCTCTACTCAACTCAAAACCACGCTCTTGCCACGAGTACCCGACTTCGAATGGCCCAAATCTGTTCAATTCAATCACATAATATAAATATCATTGTAAGAAATCGATCTATTGAGCATTTGAAACATCTCTGAGGCCCCTAGGGCCTCAACCAAATTTACCAACTATTCCTAATACCTTATCCAAACTTAGTCGAGCCTTCAAAACACATCACATAACATCAAAATCACCAATTATGCATGGATTCAAGCCTAAGAACTTATGTTTTTTTTCCAAAATCTACAACCGATGTCAAAACACGTCAAAACTAGTCCGAATGACTTAACATTTTACACATAGGTCATAAATGACACTACGGACCTATATCCACTCTCGGAATTCCATTCAGAGCCCGATATCAAAATTTCACCTATTGGCCGAAATCGCTGAAATTCTAACTTTCGCCAATTCAAGCCTAAATCCACTACAGACCTCGAAAACACATTCTGGACACACTCTTAACTTCGAAATCACCCAAAAGAGCTAACGGAGTCGAATGAATCCCATTCCGGATCCGTCATATCACAATTCTAACTACGGTCTGATTTCTAAATCTTAAATTAATATGTCGGGACTATGTGTCCAAAAACTCCCTGAATTTCGCATCTAATCATTCCGACAAGTCCCATAAGCATATATAAAAGTGGGGAAATCAGTTATTATGGGATCGGGGCGCTAACTCTCAAAACGACCGACCATGTCAATATATTCTCTCCCTCTTAAGAAAATCATTCGTCTCGAACGAGTATAGAGACATTCCTGAAGCTGTGGAAAGATGAGGGTACTGACTGCCTATATCCTGCTCGGTCTCGCAAGTCGCCCCCTCGACCGGCTGACCCCTGCACTAAACTGTGACTGATGCAATATTCTTTGACCTGAGCTTTCTGACCTGTCTATCCAATATAGTTACTGGCTCCTCAACATATGATAGATCCTTGTCCAACTGGATTGAACTGAAATCCAAAACATGAGTCGGGTCACCGTGATACTTCCAGAGCATAGAGACGTGGAATACCAGATGAACTCCTGCTAGGTTGGGAGGCAAGGCTAGCTCATAATAAACCTCCCCAACACGCCGCAATACTTCAAAAGGACCAATAAATGTCGGATTCAGCTTACCCTTCTTCCCGAACCTCATGACGCCTTTCATAGGAAATACCTGAAGCAAAACCCGATCACCAGCCATAAATGCGAGATCAAGAACATTCTGGTCCGCATAATCTTCTGCCTGGACTGAGCCGTGCGAAGTCTCTCCTGAATCACCTTCACCTTGTCCAGGGAATCCTTGACCAAATCTGTACCCAACAATCGGGCCTCGCGCGGATCAAACCATCCCACTGGGGACCGACACCGTCTACCATACAAAGCCTCATACGGTTCCATCCAAATGCTGGACTGGTAGCTGTTATTATAACCAAACTCTGCAAGTGGTAAGTATCGGTCCCATGACCCTCCAAAATCCATCACACATGAACGAAGCATATCCTCAAGAATCTGAATCGTGCGCTCGGACTTCCCGTCTGTCTGAGGGTGAAAGATTGTACTCAACTCTACCCTGGTGCCTAGATCCTGCTGGACGGCTCTCCAGAACCGTGAAGTGAACTGTGTACCTCTGTCTGAAATGATAGATACTAGAATATTGTGGAGGCGAACAATCTCCCTGATATAAATCTCCGCCAACCTCTCGGAGGACTATGTAGTCAACATTGGAATGAAATATGCTGACTTGGTTAGCTGATCTACAATCAACCAAATAGCATCAGACTCTTTCAAAGTCCGAGGAAGTCCAACCACAAAGTCCATGGTGATCCGCTCCCACTTCCACTCTAGAAGCTCAATCTGATGAAGTAATCCTTTTGGCCTATGATACTCATACTTGACTTGCTGACAGTTGAGACACTTGGCCACAAACTCTACTATATCATTTTTCATCCTTCTCCACCAATAGTGCTGTCTCTGATCCTGGTACCGCGGTAGCCAAATGAATGGAATACCGTGAGCTATGGTCCTCCTCAAGAATCAACTCCCGAAGCCCATCCACATTTGGCACACAGATCCGACCTTGCATCCTCAGCACACCGCCATCTCCTATAGTCACATCCCTGGCGTCACCTCACCGAACCCTATTCTGGAGAACCAGAAGGTGGGGATCATCATACTGGCGCTCTCAAATGCGGTCATAAAGAGAAGACCGAGACACCACACAAGCTAAAACTTGGAAAGGCTCTGAAAGATTCAATCTCACGAGTTGACTGGCTAAGGACTGAACATCCAAGGCTAAGGGCCTCTCAACCGCCGGAAGATATTCCAAACTCCCCAAACTCTCCGCCCACGACTCAAGGCGTTGGCCACCACATTGGCCTTACCCGGGTGGTATAATATAGTGATTTCATAGTCCTTTAGTAACTCCAACCATCTCCGCTGGCGCAAATTGAGGTCCTTCAGCCTGAACGAGTGCTGCAAACTCCGGTGATCCGTACAAATCTCACATGGAACACCGTACAAATAATGACGCCAGATCTTCAGGGCATGAACAATATCTGCTAACTCGAGGTCATGAACCGAATAATTCTTCTCATGCAACTTCAACTGTCTGGACGCATAGGAAATCACCCTACCATCCTGCATTAATACTTCTGCAAGGCCAATCCTCGAGGCATCACAGTAGATAGTGTAGGACCCCGAACCTGTAGGAAACAGTAATACTGAGGCCGAAGTCAAAGTTGTCTTGAGCTTCCGAAAGCTCTCCTCACACTCCTCGGTCCACCTGAATGGAGCACCCTTCTAGGTCAGTCTGTTCATACGTGCTGCAATAGATGAAAACCCCTCTACAAAGCGACGGTGGTACCCTGCTAAACCAAGGAAACTGCGGATCCCCGTAGCTGAAGACGGTCTAGGCCAACTCTGCACCGCCTCCACCTTCTTCGGATTTACCTTGATCCCATCACAAGACACTATGTCGCCCAGGAATGCCACTTAATCAAGCCAGAACTCACATTTGGAGAATTTTGCATAAAATCTCTTCTCCCTCAAAGTCTGAAGCACGGTCCTCAAGTGCTGCTCATGATCTTCCCGTGATCGGGAATACACCAGAAGTCGTCAATAAACATAATGGCGAAAGAATCAAGATAAGGCCAGAACACACTGGGCATCAAATGCATAAAAGCTATTGGGCCATTGGTCATCCCAAATGACATGACAAGAAACTCGTACTGACCATATCTGATCCTGAAGGCAGTCTTCGGGATGTCCGACTCCCTAATCTTCAGCTGATGATAGCCAGATCACAAGTCAATCTTGGATAATACTCTGCAACCCTTTAGTTGGTCAAATATATCATCAATGCAGGGCAAAGGATACCAGTTCTTCACTGTAACCTTGTTCAGTTTTCGATAATCAATACACATATGCATAGAGCCATCATTTTTCTTCACAAATAGCACTAGAGCACCCCAAGGTGATACACTGGGCCTGATGAAACCTCTATCAAGTAACTTCTGTAACTGCTCCTTCAACTCAAGAGGAGCCATACAGTAAGGAGGAATAGAAATGGGCTGAGTGCCCGGCAAAAAATCAATGCCGAAATAAATATCTCTGATGGGCAGCATACCCGGAAGATTAGCTGGGAATACATCAGGAAAGTCCCTCACTACTGGGACTGACTCAACTAGAGGGGTATCAACACTGACATCTCTCACGTAGGCCAAATACGCATCATATCCCTTCTCAACCATCCGCTGAGCCATAAGAAATGAAAAGACCCTATGGGAAGTATACTCTAAGGTACCTCTCTGCTCTAATCTCGGTAAGCCTGGCATAGCCAGCGTCATGGTCTTAGCGTGACAATCAAGAATGGCTTAATGGGGCGACAACCAGTCCATGCCAAAGATAACATAGAAATCCACCATGCTGAGTAATAACAAATCAGCCCTGGTCTCAAAACCACTAAGAGAAATCAAACACGATCGATATACGTGGTCCACAACTAGAGAGTCTGCCACAGGAGTAGATACATAAACAGGGGAACTCAAAGATTCCCGAGATATCCCCAAATGTGGAGCAAAACAAGAGGACACATATGAATACATAGATCCTGGAACAAATAATACTGGTGCATCCCTATGGCAGATATGGACAATACCTGTGATGACAGATTCTGAAGCAACAGCCTCGGAACGGGCTGGAAAGGCATAGTATCTATTCTGGCCTCCCCTTCTAGGGTGACCTCTACCTCCCCGACCTCCACCTCGAGCTGACTGAGGAGGTGGAGTGGTAGCTGGGGCTGGAAGAATAGCCGGAGGACCCGGCGGAGAACGTGGAGGCTGATAAGACTGTGGAGGTGCACCCCTACTGGCCCTGGTCAATCTCTAATCACGTGACGAGTGTGACCACACTCAAAACAACCCCTCAGAGTATGCTGCGGTTGAGACTGAATAGGAGCTGGCCTGCTTGGCTGGCCGATAATAGCACCTCGAACCGGAGGGACACTTGATACTGGAGGTGCATAATAGACTCCTGAGGTATAGGAGAAGCTGGAATACCGCTGGCTACTGGAAGGGCTGAATGAACAGGAAAACATACAAAGCGCCTACCGTAACGTGCTGCTGGTGCATGAGCTCCTGAAAAATGGCCAGTCTCTCAAGACCTATTAGCCTCTCTCTCCTCTCGGTCCCGGGCGAACATGCCCTCTACTCTCCTGGAAATACTCACTGCCTGTCTTTGGCCCTACTGGTCTGAATACTAGGGTGAAGTCCCTCAATGCAGTGGCGAACCCGCTCTCTGACTGTGGCAACCAAGGCTGGTGCATGCTGAGCTAACTCACTGAAACGGACTGCATACTTTGACACAGTCATAGTACCCTGGCGCAACTGCTCGAAATCGCACGCCAAGTATCCCTGAGGCTCTGAGGGACATACTCTCGCAGAAAAATCTTTGAAAACTGAGTCCAAGTGAGTGAAGCTTCATCGTCCGGGCTACTCAGCTCATAGGCCCTCCACCACTGATATGTCGCTCCCCTCAGCTGGAGAGGGTGAAAAAAACCCCACTGGTCTCCACAATGCCCATAGTGCGGAGAATACAATGACACTCCTCTAGAAATCCTATAGCATCATCTGAAGCTAGTCCGCTGAAAATAGGTGGGTGGTACTGCTTGTACCTCTCAAGTCTGAGCTGCTCTGCCTCAGAAGCACCTACCCTGGTCCCATGCTGTACTGGAGCCAGTGGGGGCATAGGAATATACTTCGGGGCCTGATCAACCTGGCCCCTCTACTCTGGAGTGCTGGCTGCGGGAGTCTGTGCCCCTCCCCCGACCTGAGATGTAGCAGGAGCTATCGGAAATAGTCCTTCCTGAGCTAGAGTGCTGAGCATGCTCGTGATCTGAGCTAAAGTCTCCTGTAAGGCTGGATCAAGAATAAGGACCTCCTGTGCCGGCTCCAGCTGGGGTTGCTATAGGCTCTTCTGTTGTTGCTCTTGCCCGTGCTCGGACTGCACCGCGTGGTCGTCCTCTACCCCGACCCCGGTCTCTGGCGGCTCTCGCAGGGTTCTCAGGTGCCTGGTCGTCGGTCCTCCCAGTACGGGTCCTCACTATCTGTGGGAAAGAATAGAATAGAATTTTAGAATTTTTGATGTCAATAACTCGCACGACAAGGAAATAAAATCAATATGATTGTTCTTGATAGTTACATAGCCTCCCAAAGATAGATACGGACGTCTCCATTCTGATCCGCGAGTCCCTAATAAACCGGCTTGTGACATGTGACTCCTATGAACCTAGACGCTTTGATAACTACTTGTCATGACCCGATTTACCCTCCGAAAGGCATCGTGACGGCACCTAGTCTCTCGACTAGGTAAGCCTAATTGCGGAAAAGATATTAAATAGAAACAATAAAATAAAGACGGACTAAAGTAAATCTACTAATGAAACATCGCCACTTGGCACGTAAAAAATATAACTACCCAAAACCTGAAATGTCACAAACAGTCACAAGCTTCTAACACTACTGAAGCTCTAATAAAAACTGGAAAAGTACATAAGAACGTCTCTACAAGATAGAATGGAAGGAGACTCGGGGGATTCTGCGGACGTGGCAGATATACCTTGCACTCTCCTAGAATCAGTAGCAGCGACTAACCACGAGGCTGATAGCTCGTACCTGGATCTACACACGAAAACATATGTAGGAAAGGGCATGAGTACACCATATTTGGTACCCAGTAAGTGCCAAGCCTAACCCCGGTCAAGTAATGACGAGGTCAGGTTAAGGTTCTAGTGGATTTATAAATAAGTTAGTTTAAAACAGTACAAGAGATAGGTAATGTCTACAGTAAACAGTTTAAGAAAAACAATATAAGTTTACAGCAAGAAAATCCACGGCTCAACATAATATATATCACAAAGTGGAATCTCTCGGGATACCGTCCCGTAGTTCCAAATGATTATGCAGTACAGGGGGAAAGCTCCTGGAATACGTCAGTAGTCCCAATTTAAATATGTAGTATATGGGGAAATATCCCGGAATACGTCCGTAGTCCCAATTTAAATATGAAATGCGAATGAATGCCGGATAAGGTTTATTTAAACAATTCAGGAGAAAAGTCACACGCAAAACACAGGATAGGACTAACTAAACATGGTGCACATAGTATCAAATAGGAATTTCAGGTAAAACGGGTAGGCATGCTCCTTCCTAATCTAAACTACACAATTAGCACATTAAACAGTGAAATAAGAGTGAAATGATTTATGGCATGGAAGGAAAAATGGAATTTTAGCACAATGGCCCGTGCACGTACTCGTCACCTCACGTACACGGCGCCCATACAACAAATAGTATCAAAACAACCGAAGGAGAAGTCCCCAACACAGAGTTAGGAAAGTCATTTAACTGGACTGCTCTACTCAACTCAAAACCACGCTCTTGCCACGAGTACCCGACTCTAAATGTCCCAAATCTATTCAATTCAATCTCATAATATAAATATCATTGTACGAAATCGATCTAGCTAATTAGTTCAAGACTACTACGCGAAATTAGTAAAATTGCCCAAAAAGTCCCCCGTGCCCACATCTCGGAATCGAGTGAAAGTTACAAATTTAGAACACCCATTCACTCACGAACTCATTCGAACAAGAATAATCGAAAACCGACGTCAAAATATCATTAAATTCTCAGATTTCTATTTGGGGAACCTTCCTCCCATATTCATGGTTTTCACCCAAATTAAGTGATTATATTGAATAAATTGCTATAGATTAATGATATACAAGTGAAATAAGGTTAGGAATCGTTACCTATGAGTCTTCTCTTCAAAACACACTCAAAATCGCCTAATCCCGAGCTCCAAATCGTTTTAGAAAATATGAATTTCAAATCCTCGGATTTTGGTATAAATTGCCTAGCGATCCCGCACCTGCGCCCCATTGGACCGCACCTGAGGTCCCGCACCTGAGGTCCCGCACCTGTGGAAAATATATCGCAGGTGCGAAAAATCCTTAAGCAGGCTGGAACCGCACCTGCGGTCAATGGGCCGTATCTGCGGCTCCGTATCTGCAAGACTCTTGCCGCACATGCGAGCCTGGCTAACCCAGGACAATTCCGCATCTGCGATGGCCCCCTCTGCACCTCTGTGTCCGTACCTGTGGCTCCCCTTCCGCAGGTGAGATAACTACCAGCAATGCTTCAGCTGGTTTTAAGTTCAAAACACATCCTTTTGAGCATCCGTAACATCTCCGAGGCCCCCGGGGTCTCAACCAAAATTACCAACACCTTATTCAAACATAGTCGAGCATTTAAAACACATCACATAACATCAAAATCACCAATTATGCATGGATTCAAGCCTAAGAACTTATGATTTTTTTTCCAAAATCTACAACCGATGCTAAAATACGTCAAAACTAGTCCGAATGACCTCAAATTTTACACACAGGTCATAAATGACACTACAGACTTACAACTACTCTCGGAATTCCATTCCGAGCCCGATATCAAAATTTCACCTATCCGCCAAAATTGTCAAAATTCTAATTTTCGCCAATTCAAGCCTAAATCCACTACAGACCTCGAAATCACATTCCGGACACGCTCTTAACTCCGAAATCACCCAACGGAGCTAACAGAGTCGATGGAATCCCATTCCGGACCCGTCTTCTCACAGTTTCAACTACGGTCTGATTTCTAAAGTTTAAACTAATATGTTGGGACTATGTGTCCAAAATACTCTCCGAATTTCGCAACTAATAATTCTGACAAGTCGCATAAGCAAATATAAAAGTGGGGAAAGAAGTTATTAGGGGATCGGGGCGCTAAATCTCAAAACGACCAACTGGGTCGTTACATATCCCTAGTCAACCCCTTTAAGCAGAAGCCCTTTTTCTTTCAATAACCACGTTACAAGCCTTTATCCGTTTTGTAATGACCCTCTCTTGGCACCTGATGTTTCCTCACCATTCTTGAAAAACAATTGGAAAAAACATAAGTTTGGGGGAGAGACGAGGAGTTTGAAAGTGATAAAAGGTACAAAGAAGAAAAGAAATGAAGAAAAGGGAAGGCACAGAAAAGAAAGAAAGGCCCAAAAAAAAGAAAAATTCCAAAAAGAAAGTGAATAAGGTATAAAGTTGAAGGGATTCAAAGAAAACAATGATGAAAGGCATGGATTAAATAGAAAAGGAGAAAAATGAATGTCGTGATCAAGAAAGAGTGACGTTACGTCTCATTAGTTCCCCTAAGGAAGAAGAAAATGACTCAAATAGTCAAGAAAGTATGAGCCGAAAAGAGAAAATGGAGTGCTTAAGGAAAGATGAAACCATTATATTCCAACAAGTCCTACCTTGATCTAAAAACCTTCATTACATCCTGCAAAATCCCTACATGATTTCCAGTTGAGTGAGCTTACATTAGTGGTGATTTACATAAGGGGCAATCTTAGAGTACTTAGAGTCGGGCTTGTGACATTCTTTTGAGGAAGATGAGCGAATTTTTAACAATCCTTGCTTCGGGTGTTACATTCTAAAGTGAGATTTTCTAATGGAAAGTAGAGGATGAGGAGTTTGGGATCCACAATGACCTACGTGAAAGAGACAGCTTCCTTGATGAATAGAGTCAACTCTTGATACTCTAGTGTCACATTAGAACTATGGTACTCAATAAGTCAAAACATTGTGTTGTTGAAAATTCATATGTGTTGAGGGTAATTGTTAGTCCCAATTGATGTGTGATTGATTTACCTTAGGCCAACTGAAATATCCCTTTTTCTAGTGGAGGTGGGAACTGCCTTAATTGCTTGACGACAAGCAAAAGCTTAAGTTTGGGGGAGTTGATAAGTGGGGATTTTGACCACTTATTTGCTCTCTTTTACTTGTGTTTTAGGTAAAAAATGCTTAAAGGTATTCCGGAAAACTAATGAAATGTGTTTGCTTAGAGGAATGTTGCAATATGAGCCAAAGGAATCAAAATCAACTCACAAAGGAGTCAAAAGTGAAAAAGAACCAAAACAGAGCAAAAAGGCCAATTGTGCGGACCACATAATTCTAGTGCGGTCATAGAAGAGAGGTCCAGAGACTGAAGTTTGATCATGTAAATATGTGCAGACCGCACCAATATTGTGCGGCCGCACTCACAATTGTGCTTACAAAAAGTGAAGAGTCAGAGAGTTAGGTTCAAGTCCAAAGTCAAGGAGTGCGGACTGCATCACTTTTATACGGCTGCATAATCCAGAACGCGGCCGCACTCAGAATTGTGCGGTCTGCAGAAGTCCAGCAAAAGCCAGAGCTCAAGTTCAAGGAATGCAGACCGCACTAGAATTGTGCGGCCGCAGAAGCAAGTGTGCGGCCGCATCCGTAAGGGCATTTTTGTTAAATATTTTCAGCTTTAGTATAAATAGGACTTTTTGTCATTTTATAGGTTAAGTTACGTTAGAGAGGAGCACCTGTTTCTCTTTGCCTTACTGCTCTTTGCAATTTTGTGCTAGATTTGTCTCTAAACACTAGATTTCATCCCATAATCAAATATTATGGATTCTATCTTTATTTCTTCTTTAATTTCTGCAATTTTCATGAGTAGCTAAATCTTTAGCTAGGGTTGTGACCAAACTCTAGTATGGGTATTTGATGGGTGTTTAATTTAAGGCTTGTTTGTGATTAAGTTAGTGATATTTAGCCTAGTTCTTGCTAGAACTCAAGAATTAATGGTTGCAAACATTGATTCTTGCCTAAATGACATAGTCTCTACTTGAGAAAGAGGGACTAAATCTAGGAAAACTTGGCTAACAAGAAATTGGGTGAACTCAAGAAATTGTTAGCCCCAATTAAAGGGTTAAACCTAGAGATAGTGATACCCGACTTGAGCTAATATCATTTGTATTGTGCAAAGATCTATTTGGACTTGAGAAATCCAAATTGGGTAAATCACTCAAACTACCGCGAGGTATAGAGTGAGTACCCGATTGTGATTGCTATATTACAACCCCAACTAATAAACTTGCCCTATAATTTACAACCCGTTAGATAACCACCTAGGTAGAAGTCACGACCCTAGTCCATTTAATCATTTGAAAAACTCAAAATCAAAAATATTGTCCTTAGTTTTATACTTGCAAACAATAGAGTAAAATAGAAGTAGAACACCAATCATGTTTGTGGAAGTGTAATTAGAGCCAAAACTTGCAATTAATTTAGATATACACCTAATACCATATTCTAACTCCCTGTGGATTCGATCCCGAGCTTTGTTGGGTTTATTATTGTATCAACTGCCTCGCTACAAAATTGTGGTGTGAATTTGGCCGAGATCACCTACGCGCCCAGATGACACCAGATGAACATGTCGGTTCCTGCACATTTAGTGCAGAAGTGCATCATGAGTACGTAAATCAATGCGTACCGAGTAAGTATCTAGCCTAACTCCGAAGAAGTAGTGATGAGGGGCCGACATCGACACTTACTTGAGGTCCAATATAGCAATATAGCAAATCATAAGCAGATAAAACGTGGTCAAAATCCAAAAATATCAAATTCGAGGTTTCCTACCAAAATTCCAAAATTTCCATAAATTTTCATCCTTAAATACACATATAAATATTTATCTTTCAACCAGTGGGAAATTACTTAGCTTGTATTGAATGATTAAAACCCCCTCAAAATTGCTCCCCAAATTCGGCCACCCAAGAGAAAAATGAGAGAAATGAGAGCTAAGTCTCGAATTAAAAGCACCACTGCCCAGTGACATTCGCACCAGCAGACCACTACTCGCACCTGCGGACAAATTCATCATCGGTGTAGTTCTCCCTAAGCCCAGGAAAATCCATTTTTGTGAACAAAAGTCTGCCCCTGCGCGACAGCTTCTGCGGTCCAACCTTTGCTCCTGCGCACTCGCACATGCAAAGCCCTTCCGCTTCTGCGACTTCAATCTTTCCCAATTCCTTCCGCTTCTGCAAGCACTCTCCGCATCTGCAGCTTCGCAGGTGTGGAATTTGCTTTGCACCTGCACTTCCAGTTCTCTCCACCAAAATCGCACCTACGATGGCCCCTATGCACCTGCGTGAATGCACCTGCGGCCACTCTTTTCGCAGGTGCGATGACAATAGATTTCACAAGCAACAATAGGTCCTCAATTCCAAGTTTCAATCCGTTTCGAACCCGAGGTCCCCGAGACTCCATCCAAACATACCAACTCAACCCAAAACACAATACAGACTCAGTTGAAGCCTCAAATAACTCCAAACAATATCATAACTAAGAATCGATGATCGAAACCGTTCTTTAAACTTTCAAACATTCAAGCTTCACCGAACGCGTCCGAATTATGCTTAAACATCCCAGAATGGCGCCAAATTTTGTGTGCAACCCACAAATCATGATATGAACCTATTCCAAGGCTCAAAAATCCAAACGGACATCGATTACGCCAACATTCATTTCAAATCAAACTTAAGAAGTTCTTAAACTTCCAAAATGCCAACCTTTCATAATAGACGCTGAAATGCTCCCGAACCACACGATACTCAACCTGAACATACGTCCAAGTCCTAAATTATCATACGAATCTATTGGAACCTTCAAATCCAGATTCCGAGGTTGTTTACTCAAAAGTCAAACCTTGGTCAACCATACCAATTTAAAGATTCTGAATCAAGAATTTTCCTTCCGAAACCACTCTGAACTTCCCGAAATTCAACTCCGACCATGCGTACAATTCATAATAAATGAAGTGAAGCTACTCAAGGCCTCAAACCGCCGAACGACTGTCACACCTCTTTTTTCCCACATAAGCCTATTACGAGGTTGAGTGAGAAGAGTTTTTTCAATTGAAGTGACATTTTGAAAAATGATTATTTATTATTTAGAGTCCCCACTTGGAATTGAGTTTTGGTGTTCCAAGTCACCTTTTATTGAATCCCTTATTAAAAGGAAGATTTGACTCCTAACTCATGGTCTACGAAAACAGAAGCCTGATTAAGGAATTTTTTTGACCTAGGGGAAGGTGTAAAGCACCCCTCTGGTCCCGTGGTTCTAACACGGTCGCTTTATTGACTAATGTAAGGTTTAAATCAATTTTTATCTATTCTTTTATTTTATTGATATGGCTTATTTATTACTGCTTAATTAATTATTATATTTTATTAATTGTGTTCACCAAGATGCAGAACGCACACAAGGTACTTCTTTGAAATTAAATGTTAAATCAAGGTACATAATGTACACATGGTTATAACATAATTATTTTAAATATAAAGTCATCGAGACGCGGAATGCGCACATGATCCTTTTATTATTTAAGCATATCAATCCAAGGTTCGGGTATGAACACATGGGCTAAATTTTAAAGTACATCTAAAGTTTTTCTAGTGTTTAGAGTTATTTTCCTAAACTAATTTGAGATTGTGGTGAGGTCATGATTTATGGAGTAAGGATTGAGGAAAGAGTGTAAGATTCCCGCTTAAAGATTATTTACAAGGCTAATTATATTACTAACTTGTGAAAACTATTTACAACTATCAAATTATTATCATTCTATATCTTAAAATTATATTAACATCAATTAGTTATAAGAAATAAGCTAATTATACTCCTAAAACAAAATCGTCAATTTGTTGTTAAAAAAGTAGGCAAGTCTATAAATTTATTTGATCGGCAAAGTAACGATATAGCAAAAACCAAATTCTATTCGAATCCAAGTAAATCTCATGGCCATATATTATGTGCTATTATTATCACCCTAACTCAACTCCCACAAATATTTCCAAACTTCCACTAAACAAATGGTTCAAGGAACCAACTTTCATGATAGTAAAGCAATCAAAAGTCCAAGTGAAGATAAATGTGCTCATGGACATTAAATACCAATTAAAGGAGGCACATAAAGATGTGGATGGACGGGGAATTTTAGTAACAAAATGCTATGAATCATTAGACCCAATTGACCAAAGGCTTAAGATTACTTTATTTTATACTCATAACCAACTACAATAACAATCAACAGAGTGAAGATGAGTAATAAGAACTCAAGAAACTTTTTTTTTTGTGCGTTTCTTTTACATTTTTTAACTATTAATAAGAAAAAAGTAAAGATGTTATAACGACCCGACCGGTCGTTTTGAGTTCTAGCGTGTTGTTCAGCAGGAAGTCGTGAGCAGCTCCGTTTCAGGTATTATGACCCGTGGGCATGGTCAAAATTGAATTCCAGGAAGTTTAGAATTGATTTGGAAAGGAAATTCTCATTTCAGAAGCCTTAAGTTGGAGAAATCAACTAAGATTGGAATTTTGAGTAAACGATCTCCGAATAAGGATTTGAAGATTCCACCAGGTTCGTATGATGATTTCGGACTTGGGTGTATATCCGGATCGGGTTTTGGATAACCCGGGAGTGTTTCGGCGTATATTGTGGAAGTTATCATTTTAGAAGGATTTCATGAATTTGGGCTTGAAGTGCATATCAGTGAGGTTGATGTCCGTTTGGAATTCCTAGTCTGGGAATAGCTTCGTATGGTGATTCTGGAATTGAGAGCGCGATCAGAAGTGAATTTGGATGTCCGTAGGTCATTTTGGAGTAAGATAGAAATTTGAAGGTTTTTGAGAAATTCGACCAGAAGTGGAAGTTTTGATATCGAGGTCGGAATGTGATTCCGGAGGTTGGAGAAGGTCCGTAATATTGAATATGACTTGTGTGCAAAATTTGAGGTCAATCAGACGTGATTTGATATGTTTCGGCATCAGATGTAGACGTTTGAAATTCTAAGTTCTTAAAGGAATGGATTTGAGTGCGATTCGTGATTTTGGCGTTGTTTGATGTGATTTGAGGGCTCGAGCAAGTCCGTGTCATGTTTTGGGTCATGTTGGTGTGATTGGACAGGGTCTCGGGGACCCCGGGTGGATTCCGGGTGGTTGTCGTATCAAGAATTGAAGTTTGAAGAAGTGAAGCTTGCTGTCATCTGGTGTAATCGCACCTACGAGGCTTTGACCGCAGGTGCGAGAGTGGGCGGGCTTGGATGGGGAGCGCATGTGCGATGGATTTTCCGCACCCATGAAGCCGCAAGTGCGGACAATGGCGCGCAGGTGCGATTTGGGCTGAAGTTGAGGAAAACCGCAGGTGCAGAAGATTTGGTCGTACCTGCTGGATCGCAGGTGCGGAGGAAGGACCGCATGTGCAGAAATCGACCTGGGCATAATGTTTTAAAACAAGAATTTTGGGTTCATTGCCTTCATTTCTTCACGGGTTAGGTGATTTTGGAGAGCTCTTCAAGAGATATTTCACCAAGCATCAAGAGGTAAGTGATTCTTTCTCATTTCCAAGTTGAATACAAGATCATTACGTAAGTTTGATATGAGAAATTGTGGGAAAATTGGGGATTTTGAAGAAAAACCTAGAAAGTGTAAATTTGGATTTTAGCCACGAACTGAGCATGAACATTTGAGTAAATTATATATTTGAGTTAGTAAGGCTATGGGTAGAATGTATCTTCGAGAATTTCGGATTTCCAGGCACGTGGGCCCAAGGGTATTTTGGTCATTTCTCTAAGCGGGGTTGGGAAAATATATAATCTGAATTTGTTGCGAGTATTAGGATGAGTTTTCATTGCTTTGCCGTTATGTGGTAGTTTCGGAGTGTTGTGCATCCGTTGGAGTCGTCGGAAGGGCTTGGAGGCCGGGTATAGAAATTTCGGAGCAAGGTAAGTCTCCTTTCTAAATTTGTGAAGGGGAATCGTCCCGCTAGGTGAATTAATTCAGTACTTGATATTATCTTCGGGGGCTACGTACGCACGAGATGACGGGAGTCTGTGCGGAGCTACTATTATGCCATGTCCGGGTAGCCTAGGACCCACTATCATGCACTATATGTGTACCTATAACCCTGCCTGTAATATTAAACTGCTGATATGACCGAAACGTAACTGAATGTTTAAAGAAAAACTAGAGTTCATATTGTTAACCTTCTAAAAAGAGAATTGTTTCCGTTGTGAATATATGTGTACCTGGACTGGGTTGTATCATGGAGTATCACTAAAATTGACAAATGAGTTTCAAAAACAATGATTTCAAAACCTATATTTCCTGTTCTTTTAATAAAGATTTTACCACCTTCCTGAGAAAAATGGTTTTCTTGATAAAATACGAATTTATTATGTGGATATGTGTAACTTTGGGTGCCTCAGTCGCTTGAGTGATTCGCGAGCAGGATTCCTGTATTTGTGTATGTATTTATATGAGAACCTGAGTCGTATGTATGATTCACGAGCATGCTAGCCGTATTATGTTAACCGCGTCGCATGAACATTTCGCGAGCGGGGCAGATAGATGCATCTATGGTTTGAGCCGGTCGACCCATTGGCAGTGCATATTTTATTATAGTTGGTCCGCGCCGTTGGACCCTCGGCATTGCTTGCAAATGATATTTGCTGCGTAGTTGCTATGATATTTTCCTAATTACTGGCCTGAAATATTAAATTGTCAATTGAAATGACAGAGACTAAAACTATTAAAAAGTGCTTTGGAAGAAGTTGTTCCTTCCCGTCGAATTATTATTTGATTAAATCACCTTGTTGATAAATTGTTAATATGATGAAGATATAAAGTGTTAAATGTGAACGAGATTGAAGGATGTTCCTATTTTATAAACTGCCTATGACAAAATCATGCTTAGTGTCACTCGTAAATATTTTAAAAATTGACCTTTAGTAAGTGTCTAATTTGACCTCTCGTCACTACCTCTCTGAGGTTAGGCGGGCGACTTACTGAGTACACGTTGTTTTTGTACTCATACTACACTTGCTGTGCATTTTGTTGCACAGACACCCACATAGTACATTGGTTGATTTGGAGACTTGGACGGGCTGCATCATCCGGAGGCGTTCCGCAGCTGACAGAGTCTCCCTCCTATCGTATTATGTTTAATTTAAATCATTTGTCCAAGTTGTATTTTAGACAAGATTTGTAGTATTTGTAAAATTCTTAGAAGTTGTTCATGTACTTGTGACACCGAGTTCTGGGATATGTATTGGGATTTAATTGTTTAACTTAATCTTTATATCACTGTTTTTAAATAACATAATTTTATTTCCTGTCGTATTTTAGTTTACGAAAATTTATTTATTTGATTATGAAATGCAAAGAAAGGTAACGGTTTCGAAAATGTTAAAACATGAATGTATTTCAACTAATTAAGGATTTGGCTTGCCTGACAGTGGTGTCCGGCGCCATCACGACCTACGGATTTTGGATCGTGATAGATGCATCCTAGCCTTTGAACGATACTCTAGTTATGTGGCATTGATTAACAATAGTATTGATATCTAGTGGATTTTTTCCTACTAGAGCAAATCCTTACCCCGTCAATGAAAATATTATTTTAGGCCATGAGTAAAGTTTGATAATCAAATTTAACTTGAACCGACACCTAAACAAAAATTTAGTTCACTTTAGTTCGGGAAAAAAATACTCAGAACAAATCGAAGATACAGAAATGGAAATAAAAGATGAAGCCAAAATTAATCAGAACCAACAAAACTATCTTTCATGTTGATGATAAAAATTCGAATATTACCTTTTTTTTGTGAAGCTCTTTACAATAAAATTACATCCATAATCTACTTATTTCCAAAGCTAGCAATGCTAACTTTTCTAGAACCTCGAACTCGGAACCGCGAATGAAATCTCGAATTCCGTCTTTAAACTCTCTTTCTTTCTTACTTGCACAATTTTTCTACTTCTTTTCGTTCTCATCCTTCCCCCATTCTATTCTCCTTTTTTATAAGCAAAAAACTTGGCAGTTTGTTGTTGTTCCCCCTATTTGGAGTGGGGGAACGTGATTGTGTGTGCGCGCATTGCGTGGTGTGTTTGTGAGGGGAAAGTGAGGGGTTTGAGGGGAATGTAGTGTAATGGGGATGTTACTTTTTAGAATTATATATATATAATTTTTATTTTTTGGTTTGTAAATAGAAAAATAAAATATATACTTTAAGAATGTGAGTATTTTTTTTAATTAGATCGAATAAAATCTACTAAGAGTAGGATTAACTTTAATACATCAAGATTAGACCTAAAAGAATATTTACACTAATATAATTTGGCTGTTGTCAAAACTTAGTTGTTCTTAGCATGCCCCTCTTTGCTTGGAAAGATGAAGAGTTTTGAGGCAAAGAAAATGAACAAGGTGACTAATTTTTGACCTCACTATTATTTAAAAAGGAACAGAAGAGTAAAGAAAGGGTTGCAACCGAGCCTTGATTTAAGGCAGCTTACATATCCCAGGTTATAGGGAAATCAGGTCACATGTCGTTCAAGTTGAAGAAGAGTGATGGAGTATGATTAGATGGAGAGTCCATTAAGGTTCCGTCGAGGTTTAGATCCTTGGTTCCTACTATTATATCAAAATGAAAAGAAAATTACATACTCTTGAAATCTAAGAGTTACAAAATTCCTATCTAAATGCCATCTAGAGTCTTATCTTGATTCTTGACTTGCTTCCTTCATTGACTTTAGACTGAATCATGATGCTCTCCAATATAAAAGACTATGAAATATTCTTAACATGCTTGTTTCTTGATCAAATGATGAGAAGATGGATCTTGAGACCATATGTCACCAGATGCATTATGTCAAAGCTGGTTGCGGCTGGTATTGAGATCAAACATTCCATTTTCTCCTGCAAGAGCTGGAATCTTATTTTTGCATATCCAATCCGTACTTTGCAGTAAAACCTACAAGTCATCACAAACAAACAAAACAAACAAATTTTTTCTGCCTCAGTTTGCACTAGGAAATTTTTGTGAGTTATTAAAAATACAATAAACTACCTTAGCTATTGCAAAATAAAGAATTGAAAGACAAATGGGCTCTTTTTTTTTTTTTTTGATTTTTTATAATAGGGGATGTTCTACCCTATGTTAACATTATGGAAGGCAACTAGGGGATGTAGTACCCTTTGTTGGCAATAAAATGATGCTCGTGGCACTCTAAGATGCTATTAGGAAATGTCGTACCCTGTGTTGGCAAAAAGTAATGCATCCAGGGGATGTAGTACCCTGTGTTGGCAATAAGATGAGGTTCGTGGTACTCTGAGATGCTACTAAGGAATGTCGTACCCTATGTTGGCAAAAAATAATGCAGTCAGGGGATGTAGTACCCTGTGTTGGCAATAAGATGAGGCTCGTGGCACTCTGATATGCTACTACGGGAAGTCGTACCCTATGTTAGCAATGAGAAATACAGCCAGGGTATGTAGTACCCTGTGTTGGTAATAAGGTGTTGATACCCAATTTTTTCCTATATCATTTTCAAAAATGTGTATATATCTTCAAAACAATGCATGTGCATCAACTAATATTTTTCCATAATTTATGCATTCTTGAAGGGATTTTTAATTAATTTATCCCATTGTCTTATTATACAAAATAATTACTAATTATATCACAAATAATTTTATAATAATTTTGTTTGCTTAATTTTCATTATTTATATTTATGCTAAGCTTTAATTATTACATGAATAGTCGTACTTACATCTTCAGGTTGTAATTTCAATAACTTTGCAATAAGAGTCTATATGTGCATAATTACTTTATTTTACAAGAAAATGACCTTTCATATTTTTATTATATTAAGTAATGATTTTAAATCATGTTTTACGCATAAATATCATTTTTATCATTTATTAACTATTTTTATGAATTATTTCATCAAATTAATTGGGTATTTAACATATAACCTCTTTAATTTCCGACCTTAGCCCAAATACTACCCTAGCCCAATCAACCTATTAACCCATAACCCAACCCAATTACCCAATTCTTTAAACCCGCCCAACCCCCAGATCGAATCCTGGCTGTTGATCTCAGAGATCAATGGTCCAGGATATTATTTCCTTTTTTATTAACCAAATGACCCTAAACCCTAATCATTTTCTAAAAACGGCCGCCCCTAAATCCCTTACTCCTCTATTCTCTCTCAACCTTCTCCCTAACCCTAGTCCGCCGTCACTTGAACCCCTTCGATTCATGGTTTTTCTCTTCGATTCTAGGCCTTATCTGACCTCCTATCTCTACTGTGTGTTCAACTTCCATGTTATTTGACGGAATCTCAAAGAGATTCGAACAGACCTGGTTCGAATTCCTCTGTCTCTTGGTGAATCCGTCTGTATTCATCCATTTTTTGTGAGTATCATCATTTTTTCGTGTTTGTCACGACCCAAATTTTCCTAAGGTCGTGATAGCGCCGGACATCATCGTCAGGCAAGCCAATCATTAATTAATTGAAACAATTTATGCTTTTTAACATTTATGAAAAATATTTCTTTTCACTTTATTACATATTAACTAAATAAAATATGTCGAATAAAACAGTGATTTAAATATTACAATTTAGCAAACATATCCCAACACATCCCAGAACCCGGTGTCATAAGTACATGAGCAATTTCTAAGAATTTATTCAATCATTACAAGCCTGTCCGAAGTACAAATTGGACGAGGAAATTTAATATAATGTAATAAATACAGTACGAGAGAGACTCTGTCAACTGCGAATCACCTCCGGATGATGCAGCTTGCCTAAGTCTCTGAATCCTCCACATTGCTATGAAAGTACCTGTGCAATAAAATCCACAGCAAGTGTAGCATGAGTACCAAAAAACAACGTGTACTCAGTAAGCCGCCCGCCTAACCTCAGGGAGGTAGTGACGAGAGGTCGAATTAGACACTCATTAAGGGCCAGCAAATTAATTAACAGTATAAGATGAACACGATAGGCACGTAAAGGTAGTAAAGCAACAATATATATAAAGCACTGAAATCCAAATAAATACTGGAAATAAACAAAACAGATACCACTTCTTCATTATTTTCTAAAATATCTTAAATAAATAATTTCCTCTTTGTTTTCCCCCAAATATCATAAATCCACAATTTCTTCTTTATTTTCCCCTAAATATCTTATCACTTCAAAAATCATGAAAAATATTTAACAATTTAGCATGCGCATACGGGATAAGGACAACCGGCCTGAGCAATCATAATAAACATCTTTGTGCACTGCCAAGGGTCGAACGACCCGAACCATAATATTTCTTTCAATCTCGCCGTGGCGTACGACCCGCTCCCATGAGAGTGGGAGAAATAACACTCCGCTCGCGGAATGTAAATTTGCGAAGCGGTCACATGTAGTCATGCACAATCAACAGTCTACCCCGAATAAGTCGGGAAAACAAGTAACCAAATAAATGATAGATTTCTCTTTTAAAAACCACAAAATAGTACTTAAATCCCTTTTTTCGATATTCACTTTCCAAGTTTTTATAATATTTAATAATACAACCTTATCCGGAAATATAATTGCCCGCGAAGGAAATCATTTTTATTTTTAGATGGTTTAGAAAAATAAACTCTACTCTACCTTGGTCATTCAATTACAATTTCGGTTATATTAGCATTATAATATCACAGACAATATCCCAGGTATAACAGGTAAGACATGCTAGTGGGTCCTAGGCTACCCGGACATGGCATAATAGTAGCTACGCACGGACTCCCGTCACCTCGTGCATACGTAGCCCCCGCAGATAGTAACACATACTTAGTTAGTTCAACTAGGGGACAATTCCCTCCCACAAAGTTAGAAAGGAGACTTACCTCGCTACGAAATCCCATAACCGGCCTCCAAGCACTTCCGATGACTCAAAACGGACGCACAACACCCCAAAACTATCCAAACAACGACAACCCAATGAAAATATACTCTAATATTTGCAACAATTCCAAATTATATAATTTCCCAACCCCGCTTAGTGAAATGACCAAAATTCCCTCGGGTCCACGTGCCCGGAATCCGAAATTCTCGAAGATATATTCTAACATAGCCTTACTAACTCAAATATAAAATTTACTCAAATATTCATGCTCAATTCGTTGCTAAATTCCAAATTTACATTTTCTAGGTTTCTTTAAGATTTCTCAAAATTTCCAATCAATTTCCATGCATAATCCATGCATATGATCTTGTATTTAACTTAGAAATGGGTGGAATTTACTTACCTTGACAATGCATGAAGGAAACCTCTCTTTGAAGCCTCCCAAAATCGCCTAAGCCCAAGAAGAAATGAAGAAAAGGAACCAAGAATCCTTGTTTTAAAACATTCTGCCCAGGCCGATGTCCGCACCTGCGGTCCCCTTATCGCACCTGCGCTTCCGCAAGTGCTCCCAAATCTCTCGCACCTACGGCCTCCTTGGCTCCAGCCCAAATTCGCACATGCGGCTCCCTTAGACACAACTGCAGCCAAAGCCTCGCAGGTGCGGTTACACCAGATGACAGCACCCTTCAGCTTTCTTCAAGCCCGTCCAATTATACCAACCTGTTCCAAACATAATGTGGACTTGCTCGAGGCCTCAAATCACATCAAACAACATCTAAACCATGAATCACACTCAAATCCCAACTTTATGAACTTAGAAATTTTCAACTTCTACATCCGATGCCGAAACCTATCAAATCATGTTCGATTGACCTCAAATTTTGTGCACAATTCATATTCAACATTACGGACCTGTTCCAACTTCCAGAATCGCATTCCGACCTCGTTATCAAAACTTCCATTTCCGGTCAGATTTCTCAAAAACCTTCAAAATTTCTATCTTTAGCCAAATGACTTCAAAATGACCTAAGGACATCCAAATTCACTTCCGATCGAACTCCAAACTCCAGAATCACCACACGAAGCTATTCCCAGACTCGGAATCCCAAACGGACATCAAAAACTCTGAAATGCATTTCAAGCCCAAATTTATGAAATTCTTCAAAAATGTTGACTTTCACAATATGCATCGAAACGCTCCTGGGTTATCCAAAACCCGATCCGGACGTACGCCCAAGTCCGAAATCATCATACGAACCTGCAAGAACCTTCAAATCCTGATTCAGAGGTCGTTTACTCAAAATTCCAATCTTAGTTAATTCTTCCAACTTAAGGCTTTTGAAATGAGAATTTTCTTTCCAAATCAACTTTAAACTTCCCGAAATTCTATTCCGACCACACCTACAATTCATAACACCTGAAATGGGGCTGCTCACGACTTCAAACTACCGAACGACGCGCTAGAGCTCAAAACAATCGGTCGGGTCGTTACAGTGTTTTCATGGCTTCAAATTTTCGGTCTAAAACTCGATTTTTCTACCTCTGTTTATCTTTGTAGAAACCTAATTATTTCTGTCCAAATAGGTTCAGATCTCTTTAGATCTGAGGTGTCTGAAGTTTTCTTAATGGTTTTCCTTTAAGATTCTTTCATTTTTACCACTATTATCGACCGATTTTATTTTTCCCAAAAGCTAGGGTTTTGATTCTCAATAGGGTTTCTACAAATGTTTTTAAAAAGATGTTTAAATACTCAATTCCGGATTTTTTTTCCTTTACTATTCGAATAATAGCTTTTCTTGAGTTTTATGTCTATGTTTCAATATGCTTAAGGTTTTTCATTGTTCGATTATTTATCTCAATATTCTTGCCCATTCACTTTGGCTCTGTTAAGTTAACTAATTAATTGATTTACGTACTTAATTAGGGACTGAAATTTTGCTTCTTTTCAAATTGATATCGCTCTAAAAGATTTTTTATTTATTCTTTCCTTATATGTGACTCATAATTGGTATTGCCTCCCTTAATTATGCTGATGGCCTAATTTCTAGGTATTGATTACCTGGACCAACCTATAAAGGGTCTTTAGATTTATTTCTTACCTTATTTAACTTTAATCCTGCTTTCTAACTGATTTCGTATGAGTTTCCCCCTAATTTAAGTAATATTTCCCCGGATTTTGTCTTATTAATTGATTGATTTTAGCCTTAATTAACTGGTTGATTGATTTGCATACCTTATTTGTGAACTCTTGATTTTCCTACCTTATTTATTTTACTCTGCTGAATGCTATATAAACATTTCACCATTCTGATTTTAAACACATAGAAAAATCCTACACACACACACCTACGCTTAGAAGCACACGCTTTTACTTGCATACTTACACTGATACAAATTAAGTTCTTTGATTTGCTGCACTAGACTCTTGGGATTCCAATTGTCTTCACCCTCCTATTTGCTATCTCCTTAACTGGTATGCCTCAATTTTTTTATCATGTTCTACTTCATATGCCACATAGTCAGTTTATTATAAACCTCAACATGTTTTTGTTTTGATATATGATTCCTGGCCATCTAGTTCTCAACTACTATGCTTTAGTTCTTATTATCTTGTGATGTTCCATGTAAGTTATATGAATAGTGTGTTTCAAGCCTCGATATATTTTCTGTTTGCCATATAGTTCCTGTTTATTTCTCTCTCAACTAGCATGCCTCAATTCTTGTCAACCTACTATGTTCTGCGTGCTTACCTTAGCATGTTTCCATCTGATCTGTGGTTTCTGTTTACTTCTTTCTAGACTAATGCGCTTTGGTTCATGTTCGTTGTATTTGTTTGTTTAGATACTTCAAACATCAGCATGTTTCTGTTTAGTACATGCCTATATGGCCTCACCTAGTGGTAAATAATGAACTGAGTAATCTTCAACAATGTTGTTTGATTCTACGATAAATTTTCCTATTCTGAACATGATTAGATACTATAAATATGTGTAGCCAATCTTGTTGTTAGTTCAAAGTGTCCCTACTCTTTGAAAATCACTTTAAATACCAGTATGAATGCTTGGTCTGAATAAGTGCTAATCTGTTTTAAAACTATGGGATTGTTTATTTACCTAGTTCTATTTGCAACCATGTGGCCTGAACCTATTCACTTCTGAAAATCAAACTGATTTTTTCTAAAACTATCCCCTACCATTATATACTATTTTCAAACTTCTACTCTTAGTTATCTAGGGTCCTAAAACCCCTAGTGTGAGCAGTTCCTAGGGTCCATGAGGCTCTTCCAAACTTTGACACAGTGGGGCTGATCTTCCAATCTTTTACAACTGTTTCTTTGATAAAAGTTCTGGTGTGAGCATTGCCCGGGGTCCCTGAGGCCCTTGGGAACTTTGACACAGCAGAAACCCATTTTGTGTATTATGGATGGGCTACTTGTGGACATCAGACTTGCTTTCTTGAAGGCCTGGCTTCCAGGTTGATCTTGGGCCTGCTAAGGCTCCCTATAGTGTAATGAATAGCTTTATGTAATGCATTCATATTGGTTTGTAATAATGTAATAATCTTTGTAAAAACAAATATGGGGTTATTAGTAAAAGCTGGGGAGGGATTGTTATATATCTTTGTCAGGTTCGGGTAGAAATCATGCCTATAGGTTGTTGTGGAGATTCTTTATATGCATACCATTAGAAATCATGCCCATAGGATCTTGCTTTCACTGTTTGAAATATGAAGTTTCATACTTTGCATTCTAGAAATCCTGTTTATAGGTCGTTTATCTATTTTGCATCAAGAAACCATGTTTTATGTATACTTTCAAATCGCAATGTGCATTATAGATCATGTATATAGGATATTATTTGTAATACACTTTCCTGACAATTTGTTTAAAGTTTCTGCTCACATAGATGTCATGCCTATAGGAGATATAAAAGTCAATTTAGATATCATGCCTATTGTTACACCCCATGTTTTCGTTCATGAAAGGATGCCATAAGTGAATTGATGAAAGCTCGAGAATGAGATGTTACATCCCGCATTTTCGGACGTTAAAGTTTCGTCATAAAGTTAATCGATGCAAGCTCGGGAATAAGATTATTTTAAGGGTACAAGTATTATGTTATTTTAAACAAGGGATAAATAAATTCTTGAAGATGAGAGGGTAAGCAAATCGAAGAAAAATAGTTTCGTCAAAGTTTGGCAGTATGGGATAAAATACGGTCCGAGCTATAATACATGATATTTATGGACTAGTGCCATACAAGGTACTACATGACCATGGTAGTAAGGTGTACAAGGTATGTTAAAAGAAAGCAGTATTTTAAGTAATTTGAAATAATTCTTAATTATGCGGGTAATTAGTTAATTACCGGGTAGCGGAATATTACCTAATTAATTAATTAGTTATAGGATAATATTAAAACCCCTCCCCACCCCACGTAGCAACAAGCCACCACCCAAACCAAATGACTCATTAGTCATGATTGGTTAGGTGGAAATTAGTTAAGATAGCATTCATTATTTATGGGGATATGCAGAGCAAATTTTTCTTATTAAGTGAAAAACTAAAAATTGTTCTTAGGAAGAGGAACGAGTAAGCCATTCCATATTTTCGCCACCAGATATTTGGAGCTACTAAATAGTCCACTACCAAAAAAGGATTGGTGAAGTTGTACATGAATAACAATGTAAATTAAAGAAAATAAAATGTCTTATTACTTTGGCCATCATATAAACTTGTTATTCAGGTTCATCGTGTTACTTCCTTGTCGTGTGCTGCTATGCATTATATAAAAGTTGGTTTCTGGTGATGTGTGAGCTACACTGATTTCATCTTCTGTGGAAAAAGGCAGTTCATATATGATCTACCCGCTAGGTTAGCAAAGTGTATCAAATCAGAAGCCTATGCTAATGCAATGAAATACTACACTGGATCCATGCCTATTTTCAAGGTTTGTGCATAGGGGTCATTGTTCCCTATTTCGATCTCACCGTTACATGTTACGTTGAAATAATGTGTGTTCGAGGGATTGTCAAGAGAATCAACTCAGGTATGTTAAGGCTAAGCTCTTCTTTCATTTTTGCATGATCTCGTAATTACACGAGTTTGATAACGAGGCATAAAGAAAAATTCATATCCTGGAATTTACGTATATTTTTCCTAGTCTTGTAAGTACAATATTCAATTGAATATTTCCTTCTTCCAGTCAATAAAGCAGAGAGCCTATATATACAATATTACAGTATTTTCATTACCATCGAGCTATAATTGATGGGAAGGCCCCTATTGGGAAACCTCTGATCAGATGGTAATATATATACCGATCCTACTGTGGCCGAGCGCTTATGAGCGAGCCCTGTTGATCGAGATACAAAGCCTAGAGCTCTTATGAGCGAGCCTAATACGGCAGAGCAGTTATATATATATATATATATATATATATATATATATATATATATATATATATATATATATATATATATATATACCGAGCCTTATAAGGCTGACATCTATTTTACTTACTATATTGAGAGAGTTGAGTCAGTATAAGCAAGAAAGTATATCTTCAGATTATCTTTAACTTCCAGCTGTTTTCACTTATTGTATTATCAGTTCAATTTCAGCTTTCAGTATATTTCCTTACATACTCGGTACATTATTTCGTACTGACGTCCCTTTTCTAGGGACGCTGCATTTCATGCGTGCAAGTTCAGACAGACAGATGGGTAGACCTCCTTATTAAGTGTTACCCGAGTTCAGCTTGATCGGTAAGCTCCATGCCTTTCAGGGTTGCCAAGTCTAGAGCTTTATGTACATCTTGCGTATATATCTATATATGTATTGAGTAGGTCGGAGAGAAGTTTCTATCACAGTATATCCACCACTAGAGGCTTGTAGACATATATTGTCAGTTAGTGCAGTATGTTGGGCTTGTAGGCCTGGTATGTATATTTGGTTGGTTTGTCAGCTGCAATAATTATGACTGCCTTATTGGCCCAGCTTTATAATGATATTTAGTCAACATTCGCAGTTGTCTTGCAATATGGCCCATGGCCAAAGTATGACATCACAAGTTTCAGTTCCTTAGTCGCAAGTTGATACGCAAAGATAGGTGAGGCGCGGGGTGCCGGTCTCGCCCCCCCTCCCACGTTCGGGGCGTGACACCTATAGGGTGAAATCGGTTTTAACACCTAGAAATCATGCCTATAGGAATTAATTAATTATGTAAATTGGAAATCATGCCTATAGGAATTAATTAATTCTTTAAATTAGAAATCATTCCTATAAGAGTTAACTAATTTTGTAAACTAGAAAGCATGTCTATAGAAAATAAAAGAATCCGTTCTAACACTTAGAAATCATGCCTATAGGAGTTAATAGTTGTAGATACCATGCCTATAGGATTTTTTTCTGGTTATCACTTAGGCAAACTTATAGGAATTCTGGGGCTAAAAAGAACTGTGATTTAGTACTGCCTGAAATTTGCCCAGATTTAGAATTTTTAACAAATCAGTAGGAAAAATGATAGGTACCAATGTTGGCTTTAATAAGGCTGTAATTGAGTAGTAAAGGAGATGATGGCATGTGCACTAATACTATGTGTAGCACCCCAATTTGGGGAAAGTTATCAAGTATTGCATGGAAATGATCCTATAGGCTAAATAACTTAGGACCCCTTTAATTCATGTTTTAGATAATAGTTGTCTAAATTGCTATTTTTAAGACTAATTCGCTTAATTAAGTTCGGTCAGGACCCACCGTTGTGGACCTCGAGGGGTGCCTAACACCTTCCCCTCAAGGTAATTTTGAGACCTTACCCGATCTCTGGTGATACAAATTAGTTTCATGAGTTAATTGTTCTAGGTGTCCTAGCGCACCTTAACCTGTTAGGTGGAGACTCTTCAAATCACATATCACATCCCGAAAAGAAGGGAGTTGACTCAAAAATGTCGAAACCCCGGACTCTGCGAGGAAAAGGGGGGAGGGGACATAAGGTGAGGCTCATGGCTCACTAAGATTCTAATAAGGAATGTCGTACCCTATGCTAGCAGTGAGAAATACAATCAAGGGATGTAGCACCCTATATTGGCAATAAAATAAGGCTTGCAGCATTCTGAGATGCTACTAGGGAATGTCGTACCCTATGTTGGCAATAAAATGAGGCTCGGGGCGCTATAAGATGCTACTAGGGAATGTCGTACCCTATGTTGGCAGAAAGTAATGTAGCCAGGGGATGTAGTAGCCTGTGTTGGTGACAAGATGAGACTCGTGGCGCTCTGAGATGCTACTAAGGGAATATCGTACCCGATGTTTGCTATAAAATGAGGCTCGTGGCACTCTAAAATGCTACTAGAAAATATCGTACCATGTGTTGGCAACAAGTAATTCAACCGGGGATGTAGTACCTTGAGGTGAATATAGGGTATTCCCTTTAATGAAACTAAAAATAACATAATTACACGTATATTAGAAGGAAATCAAGTATTTGAGAACTTCACTTGGTGATGTTCGTCCTTGCACGAACTGTTTTCTAAAATTGTTCTGATCATGTTCTGAAGAAAGAAAGATTCGTTAGTTTTTAAAATGGTGGTCAGTTTGTGGCCTTGATTTATTGGGTGACTTGACCTAGTGTCTATTGCACTTGTTAGAACAGCAGGCTCTGTCGATGTTCATACAAATTACCGGGTGATTGTGTCTTTATTTTCTAGTGATCTTCTTTCTCAACATCAAAACCAGACTATTTTGCGCCTATTCCCATTTGTGTTTATGGTGCAAACAACCTTGCTCCCAAAAAAATTTTAACTGAGTAACTTTTGTTGACCCTTGAGACATTGTTCAGTCCTTTAATCCATTTTCAGTCAAGGAAAATCCCAGATAGCTTTATGGCTTTACCTATACAGTTTATGCCCGTCAATCTTTGCTTTATATAACGGGGAAACTATAATCGATTTTGCAGCCTTTTCTTTGCTTTGCTTTGACAAAATTAGACTGGAAAGGGACTCAAAAGAAGAGTACAAAAGAAAACAATAACGTGAACTAATAGGTATGAGAACTTAATTAAGATCTATCTCTTTCAGGAAAAAGAAAAAAAAAAGAAAGGACTTATCTGGAGGAATATGCTGACTTCAATGAACATGAAATGCACTTTGGACTGAATGCCTGGTCCGTCTGAACTGTCTAATTCTCAAAATCCATTGTAAACTTCACTTTGAAACTGAGTTCTTTGTCTTAATCATGCTTGTACCGGGATATATGAAAGCCTAAATCGATCAACGATGCCCTTTGTGGGTTTTCACCAATTGACCTCTCTCATTTGCCTCTCTCTCAAATAACTATTGCCTTATAGTACCCATGAAGGTTTTCACCAATAATACTCTCTCATTTTATTTTTCTCTCTTTACAAAGCCTGAGGCATCACCGTAATATACCAAGTTAGCATCCTCGAAAGCTGATAAGAAGGTCTTAAAAGGGAAAGGTAAAAAGAACTATTCAACTGAATTACAGCTTTTAGAACCATTTTAACGGAAAACCATAGAAAAATAAAATGAAATCATGCCCCAGTTTCTTTGAAAACTGGGAAAATGTGGATTTTTGTTTTAGTGTGACCGAACCCTAGAGTGAGGCTTCCTACATATCTTTTCAGAATCAGATCGGACGTAGTTCAATTAACATAAACTTGTTTTAATGATTTTTATTTTTATTTTTTTTATTAAGTACATTGGTTCCAAAAGAGAGGAACATAAAGAAATATAAACAAGGCTTCAAAGGGCTAACTAGGGTTGACCAATGTTGGGTAGCGAGAATGATAGCCTTTCGTCATCCCAACATGAGAATGCTATGTATAAAAATGCCCTGTCACGACCCGAAATCCATTAAGGTCGTGATGGCGCCGGAAACCAATGTCGGGCAAGCCTTCACAAAATATTTAAATTTAAATTTCTTATTCTAGCATTAGAAATCTTTATTACCTTTCATTTCATTACATAATAAGTGAATAAAAATTCGTTAAGTAAGTAACGATGGTTTAAAAATCCATTTAAATAAAATACATCCCAAACTCATCCCAGAACCCGGTGTCACAAGTGCATGAGCAAATATCTAAGAATTATACACGTACTACAATACTTGTCCGGAATACAAACTGGACAAGAAATTTAAAATAAAATACAATACATCTGAGGGAGACTCTGTCGGCTGCGGGTCGTCTCCGGATGGTGCAGCTCGTCTAAGTCTCCAAGTCACCCACATCAATCGTCAAGCAGAGCCACTAGCTATGAATGTAGGTGTCTAATAAAAATACACAGCAAGTGTAACATGAGTCTGAAAACAACGTGTACTCAGTAAGTATCCCACCTAACCTCGAAGAGGTAGGGACGAGAGGTCGAATTTTGAAACTTGCTAGAGGGCAGTTTGATAAAATCAAGGGTGACACGAAGCATGGATATCATAGGTAATTTAACAAGTAGCGACAGGAAATAGCAACTTCTTTCACATTTAATATTCTTAAATCCTCGTCATTTCAGTTGACAATTTAAATTTTCCAAGCCAGTAATCAGGTAAAAATCACCGAAAATACGTAGCAAATATCATGCGTAAGCAATGAAGAGGGTCGAACGGTGCAAACCAACGATAATAAAATGTGCGTTGCCGAAGGATCGAACGGCTCAAACCATAGATGCATTTATTACCCCGCTCGCGAATCGATCATGCGACGCGATCATATATAAATAATAGAGTTACCCTGCTCGCGAATCATACATGCGACTCAGGTACTCATAAATATAGATATTCACACAATAAATTCACATTTTATCAGGAAAACATTTAATCAAGGAAGTGATAAAATTCACTTTTTAATGGACTCGAAGCTAGTATTTAATATTTTTTGGAAATTCATTTTCCAAGTTCGATAAGATTTTAAATATTATAAATTTATCAATAAGGCTACAAGTACGACAAGTAAAATATGCTCTATCAGGAAAACAATTATCCAAGGAAAATTAATTCCCTTTCTAGACGATTAAGAAAATAAACTTTAACCTTTTTAGGTATTCAGTTACTAATTTGATAATTTTAACGGTCTAATTTTATTAGCAAAATTACAAGTACAACAAGTAAAGCATGTTAGTCGGTCCTAGACTACCCAGACAGAAGCATAATAGTAGCTATGCAAGGACTCCCCTCACCTCGTGTGTACGTAGCCCCCCACAAATAGTAGCACTTATTCAATTAGTTCTCCTATAGGGACAATTCCCCCTCACAAGGTTAGAAAGGAGGCTTACCTTGCTCGGAAGATTCATAACTGGCCTCCAAGCCCTTTCGATGACCCAAATCAATGCACAACGCCCCTAAACTAGCCAAATAACGGGCAAACCAATGAAAATATACTCTAATACTTGTATCAATTAAAATTATACAAATTCCCATCTCCGCTCGAAAAGTTGACCAAATTTCCCTGAGGCCCACGTGCCTGGATTCCGAAATTTCTCGAAGATAAACTCTACCCATACCCTTACTAACTCAAATATATAATTTACTCTACTTTTCATGCTCAAATTCGTGGGCAAAATCCAAAAATATAAATTCTAGGTTTTCTTCCAAAGCCCATAATTTTCCACAAATTCTAGGCTATGCTCTTCTTTCATTTTGGCATGATCTCGTAATTACACGAGTGTGATAACGAGGCATAAAGAAAAATTCATATCCTTGAATTTATGTATATTTTGACTAGTCTTGTAAGTACAATATTCAATTGAATATTTCCTTCTTCCAGTCAATAAAGCAGAGAGTCTATATATGCCGTATTACAGTATTTTCATTACCATCGAGCTATAATTGATGGGCAGGCCCCTATTAGGCAACCTCAGATCAGATAGTAATATATATATATACCGAGCCTACTATGGCCGAGCGCCTATGAGCTAGCCCAGTTGGTCGAGATACAAAGCCTAGTATGGCCGAGCACCTATGAGCGAGCTTGCTACGGTAGAGAATTATATATATATATATATATACCGAGCCTTATAAATCCGACAACTATTTTACTTACTATATTGAGAGAGTTGAGTCAGTATAAGCAGGTAAGCATATCTTCAGATTATCTTTAACTTCCAGTTGCTTTCACTTATTGTGTTATCAGTTCAATTTCAGCTTTCAATATATTGCCTTACATACTCGGTACATAATTTCGTACTGACGTCCCTTTTCTAGTGGCACTGCATTTCATGCGTGCAAGTTCAGACAGACAGATGGGTAGACCTCCTCATTAAGTGTTGCCCGAGTTCAGCTTGATCGGTAAGCTCCATGCCTTTCGGGTGTTGCCAAGTCCAGAGATTTATGTACATCTTGTGTATATATGTATTGAGTAGGTCAGAGAGCTATTCTGATCACAGTATATCCACCAGTAGAGTAGACATATCCTGTCAGATAGTGCAGTATGTTGGGCTTATAGGCCTGGTGTATATTTGGTTCGTTTTTCAGCTGCAATAATTATGACGGCCTTATTGGCCCAGTTTTATAATGATATTTAGTCAACATTCGCAGTTGTCTTGAAATATGGCCCATGGCCAAAGTATGACATCACATGTTCACAGTTCCTTAGTCGCATGTTGATACGCAAGGATAGGTGAGGCGCCGGGTGCCAGTATCCCCCCCCCCCATCCCAGGTTCGTGGTGTGACACCTATAGGGTGAAATCAGTTTTAACACCTAGAAATCATGCCTATAGGAATCAATTAATTCTGTAAATTAGAAATCAAGCCTATATGAATTAATTAATCATGTAAGTTAGAAATCATGCCTATAGGAGTTAACCAATTCTGTAAATTAGAAATCACGTCTATTGGAGTTAAATAATTCTGTAAACTAGAAAGCATGTCTATAGGAAATACACGAATCCATTCTAACACTTAGAAATCATGCCTATAGGAGTTAATAGTTGTAGATACCATGTCTATAGGATTCTGTTCTGGTTATCACTTAGGCAAACTTATAGGAATTCTGGGGCTAAAAAGAAATGTGATTTAGTACTACCTGAAATTTTCCCAGATTCAGAGTTTTTAACAAAATAAGTAGGCAAACTGATAGGTACCATTGCTCGCTTTAATAAGGCTATTATATATTCTGTTTATGGTCATTTAGATATCCTGCCTATAGGATTTTAAAAGATTTTTTGTTTGAATAGCGTGAATTTGTTTGTTTACTTGTGGAGGTTAACATGAGCCCCATATTTGCTCTTTATGTGACAGTCCTACTTGACTTTTGTTTGTCGCTTGGTTTTCTAATTTTAGGAAACATAGGTGAAACCACCCTAAATAAAGGCCCTACTGCCTCCAGGACCATAGGTAAAGGACAAGTAATGCACGTATAAGGCACGAGTTAGAAGCTACTAGAATGTTTAAGTAAAAACTGAAAGATTCTAATTGAGTAGTAAAGGAGATGATGACATGTGCGCTAATACTATGTGTAGCACCACAATTTGGGGAAAGTTATCAAGTATTGCATGGAAATGATCCTATAGGCTAAAAAACTTAGGACCCCTTTAATTCCTGTTTTAAATAATAGTTGTATAAATTGCTGTTTTTAAGACTAATTTGCTTAATTAAGTTCGGCTGGGACCTTCCGTTGTGGACCTCGAGGGGTGCCTAACACCTTCCCCTCAAGGTAATTTCGATCTCTTACCCAATCTCTAGTGATGCAAACTAGTTTCATGAGTTAATAGATCTAGGTGACCTAACGCACCTTAACCCGTTAGGTGGCGACTCTTCAAATCCCATATCACATCCCAAAAGGAAGGGAGTTGTCTAAAAAATGATGAAAACCCGGACTCCCCAAGGAAAAAGGGAGGGGGGGGGGGAAAACATGGCGACTCTGCTGGGGATTTCCCTAAGGCTCTTACCATAACGAACTTGCTTTTCATGAATTAGTCTTTAAGCATGCTTTATGCTGTTAATTCGTGCGCACCCTTTCACTTTCCCCTTTCTATGAATTTAATTGCCTATTTTCAAGTATTTATGATTTTCTATAGAAACTAACATGTTTCCTTGTTTTCCTTTCTTAAACGTCTTTCAGTTATTAAATACCGCATTTATCAGTTTTAACGTGCAAATACGTGACAACATGGTATTTAATGTTGCATAAATCATGATCAACATCATGTTCCACTCGTGTTAATCAATATTATAGAAACACTTGATGAGTGTATGTGCTCTTCCTATATATCACATTTTAAATTCGGAAAGGCTTATTTACGGTAAAACTAGTCGATCAGTGGTGCAGTCGATGGTTCCGTGCCTTTCCCCCTCAAGTTGTACCCTTGCGGGTACCAGTTTAAACCTCTATAGAAACCTTACTCTAATTTATTATACAAGCATCATGGTCAAAACCTAGCCTGGGTTAATATTTTGTCCACATAATAACCCTTTAGGAAAAACCTTGTCCAAAACTCCACCGCGTTTTCCATAATCCCAATGGACGCAACCACGATTTGTGCATTAATTTGGAGAAATAAGTGCCAATATGCTAATCACTGATGTATAAGTAGTCGAATCTAGAGGGGAAAAGGGTCTAACCTTATTTGTTTTGCAGAAACGAGGCACGAAGTCCCCAGGTTAGGCATGGTCCAAAGAATACCACCATTGTTGCTGGATTGGTGGGAGGACCTTTCGCCAAGCGACAAGGACCATGTGAAAATGGTCCTCGGAAACATAGCCTCTTTACTAGATATCTAACCAAACAATATGTTGATCGAAGCGGCCACTATGTTCTAGGACGGAGAAAGATACGTGTTCCATTTTGGCAACATAGAAATGAATCCTCTCTTGGAGGAGATAAGGGGATTTTCCGGATTACCTTGGGACAGTCCGGGTTTATTGGTATCGAAAAATTGTACAGCTAGGGGGTTTCTGAAAATGATGGGTTTGAGAAAGAACAATGATTTGGAGTGCCTCAATGAGTCCTACATACCCTTTGACTACCTATATGAACGATATGGTAATAGAAAATCCTATCGTATCTTCCACGATGAATTCTCTATCACTTCCTTGGGTCATATTCACCGTAGGGATTTTGTGTTCGTTGTTTGCATCCTGGGTATGATAGTAATTCCAAGAAAATGAGTCAGAATTCACACCAGGCTGGCTATGGTAGCCAAAACCTTAATGGAGGGGATCGAGGGGAAAACATATACTATTGTCCTTATGGTCATAGCTGACATCTACTGAGCATTGGACCGTTGCCAGAAGGGGTTCAAACACTTTGAGGGTTATAATATGCCACCACATGTTTGGTTATTGGATCATCTCCAAAGGGGTCAATATCATCAAGAGTTTCCACGAAGGGCGTGGAATGATCATATAGCCTTCTATCACACTAAGAGAATGACTTACATACCAGACAGGTTTGCTCAACTGGAAAATGCTACAGAATGGGCGCAGTTTTTTGACAATTTGACTGAGGACTAGGTTCAATGGATGTTCGAATGTTTCCATACCAGTGAGTTCATAATCAGATCTAGGGATGCTCCACACCTGGTGTTGATCAGGTTAAGGGGCATATACCCTTATGTTCCCATCAGGGTTATGATACAGGCAACCAGGAAGCAAGTCATACCGCGAGTTTCTAAAATGAGTCATTACAGGGAAGATTTTCAGGATGACAACATCCCATATAAATTTGAAGCTCAACATATGTGGCACCTAAAGATTATTATAGAAAGGGACACCATCGAGCCAGACAGGTACCACGCAGGGCATGTACGCTTTTACCTATCATGGTTGGAAGACAACATAGAAGGGGTAGTTGAGCAGGGAGTCGGTCGGGGGAACAGGGTCATAGGCAAGTTGGTGAAGCCCAAGTGAAATACAATAAACTGCGCAAAAGGGTTCATAAGTCCGAGGCCTACCATCTGGAGCAACACAAGGCTGATATGGAACTGATAAATGAATGGAGGGAAGGGGCTATAAAATCTAATGAAAAGCTAGAATATTTGGAACAGGGTCTGATGGAGCTGGAGGGGAAGACGAGGAAAAGAGTCGTCGACTGCCAGAATGCTGAGGGAAGCGAAGGAGGACATCTAGCAAGAGTATACCTGCTATTGGGCATACACGACCTGGGGAACCTGATCGATACAGCCAAGAAGATCAAGCCTAGGGAAGGTCCTTCTATGACCAAGTAGATTAGATTTACCTGCTTTTTAAAAAGTAATAAGGCCAAGTGCCATTAATGACTTATCTTATTTAGTGTCGTTTTAGATTTATCTACTTTTGGATTAATGAAATGAGGCAATTATTGGCACTGAAATTCTTCAAATCAACTTGTCGCTAGGCCTATCTCGGGTACAACGAGGCTCCCAAATAAGGACGCAAATTTACATTCCCGCACTATGTGTTTAGATACTGCAAATACTCTTTTTGGAACCCTTACTGAGTTGTTTACCTTTTTGTTTTATTTTTCGTTTTTTGATTATTCCCATTCCCCAAGGTTGGTTCACGCATACTGGCATCATCAGCTTATCATACCAGATCCAGGGACCCTACACCTTCTACTCCTCTAAGTGTACCGAAAGGCAAAGGGAAAGCTAAAATGGATATGAACGACATCAGCACAAACAACATTGCACATGTTGAGAATGTGGAAACTTCCGATGGTCGGGGCACTCAAGCCCCAAATGATTTGGTTTTACGGCTTGAGCAGAAGATAATTGCACTATAGGGTGAGCTTGAGCAGGTCCGTAACTTGGAAAATCTCTCCCTCAAAATTAATGTCCCAGACACCTAGAACCCTGCACCACCTCAGAAAACACCCAACAAACACCCACAGAATCCTCCCGCACCTCACCAGTATATAACCCCTCCTTAAAATCATCATCTCCCTACTCAATACCCACAAAACACCTATCACACTCATTATAACACATCGCAACCTATCCCCGAACCCCAGAACTCCACCAATGATCACCACTACACCCAAACTCCTGGTATTCACCAGAACAACCCTATATACATAGAAACCTTACCTCACTCCACTCACCCAATCTCCTATACACCAAAATCCACCGAGAAGGAGTTGCTCATCAAGTATATGGCTGAGGAGCTCAAGAAACTAACGAGCCGAGTTCAGGGTGTTGAAGGAGGTAATGGGATTGAAGGTATGAATTACGAGGATTTATGCATATAGCCGGATGTGGAACTGCCGGAGGGTTACAAACCTCCCAAGTTCAAAATGTTTGATGGAACGGGCGACCCAAAGGTTCATTTGAGAACTTACTGTGACAAGCTCTTGGGGATTGGACGAAAGGATTCGCATGAATATATTTATGAGAAGCCTTACTGGAGGCGCCCTGTCTTGGTATATAAGCCAGAATCCCAAGAAATGGGTTAATTGGGTGAGCATGGCGTCAGATTTCATAGATAGGTTCAGATTCAACACAGAGAATGCACCGTATGTTTTCTATATCTAGATTCTCAAGAAGAAACCAACTGATACTTTTCACGAGTATGCTACTAGGTGGAGGTCAGAAGCAGCGAAGGCCAGGCTGGCATTAGATGAGGATCAGATGAACAAGTTCTTTGTCAGGGCACATGATCCACAATATTATGAAAGGCTAATGGTTATTGAGAATCATAAGTTCTCCGATATCATCAAGCTTGGAGAAAGGATCGAGGAAGATACTAAAAGTGGAACAGTGATGAATTTTGAGGCACTGCAGGCCACAAACAAAGCATTACAATCAGGCGGCATATCAAAAAAGAAAGAAGTGGGAACAGTAATGGTTGCCCAAGGCCCAAAAACTCCATTTGTATACGAAAAACCTCCACCCACATACCAACCATCACCTCCCAGATATTACCAACCTGCTACCGCCTACCACACCTATAATACCCGACCATCCTATTATCAGTCACCTCCAACTCGTCCAAATTACCAAAAACCCAGACCTAATTTTGACCGCAAACCACCCAGACTGGACACTGCCATTGCTGAACCCATTGACCAGTAGTATTAAAGGTTGAAAGCCGCTGAATATGTCACCTCTATTCCCGCTGTGGAAATGGAGAATTCATATTAATGGGTCAATCCAAACAAGACTTGTGCATATCATTCTGGAATGAAGGGACACACTATTGACGAGTGTCGCACCTTGAAAGACAAGATCCAAACACTGATTGATAATAAGTTCATACAGGCGAAGGAAGATGCACCTAATGTCCGCAACAATCCTCTCCTAGATCATATGGGTGGAGGGGTCGATGTGATAGAAACTGATGAAGAGTGGGATCCCGAGGGATCAATCGGGCTTATTCGAGAAGGTGATGATCCTAAGAAACCTGCAGGCACACTAAATCCCATTGTGATGCAGGTACATCCGCCAGTTGTAGTCGAGGTAGCCATATCGGTTCCTTTAGAAGTAGAAGTAACGCCACCTGCAGCAACAGTCACTCCATTTGAAGTGGAGGTGGCAATACCTTTCATTGTAACGGTGGAATCCACACCACCCTTCAGTTCCAATGTTCTACATTGGGATTATGAGGCTGAGGCTAGACGAAAGGGAAAGTCAAAGAAAGAAGAATCAGGCGCTGCACAAGGAATGACCAGAACAGGAAGGGTTTACACACCTGAGCATTTGGGAGAGACCAGTAAGCAAGCTTCTAACAAACAACCCGTTATTGAAACTGGTCCAGACGACATTTGGAGGAAAGTACAAGCAAGGGAGTATTCTGTTGTTGATCATCTGAACAAGACTCCTACCCAGATATCCATCTTGTCATTATTACAAAATTCTGAAGCACACAGGAATGCTCTGATGAAGGTGTTGAATGAACCTTATGTGCTAAAAAACATCACCAGTGGGGAGATGTCTAACATGGTAGGAAAAGTATTGAAAAGCCATAAGATCATCTTCCATGAAGACGAACTGCCACCGGAAGGGTTAAGTCACAACATGGCACTGCACGTCATAGCGCAATGTGAAGATCAGTTAATCGCCAGAGTTTTGATAGATGGAGGATCCAGCCTCAACATTTGCCCGTTGACAACTCTGAAGAGGTTGGGAAAAGGTTTACATGAGATACGAGCAGAGACTATGAATGTGAAAGCGTTCGATGGGCCTCAAAGGTCCATGATTGGAGAAACTAACTATGCTTGCAAATGGGTCCTACCTGGTTCGATGTTGAATTCCAAGTACTAGACATATCCGCCTCCTACAATCAGTTGCTGGGATAACTTTTGATACCCGCCGCTGGAGCTTTTGCATCCACCTTGCACTACACGGTACAATTTTAGTGGAACCATCAAGAAGTTATCATCCATGGAGATGGGAGCAACCCTATTTACACCAGTCAGACTGTTCCGATGGTTGAAAATAGAAGGAAGTTAGGCAGAGAAACCTACCATCTCATCGACCGTGCTAATGCGATTGAAAAGGATAAATGGTGGAGTAGCAAAATAGAGAGTATACTGGCATGGAAAGGGTACAAAACTTGGCAGGGGGCTCAGTGAAAGCCTTCAGGGTATCTCCAAGACAATACAGTTGAAACACCATGGTACAAACTTTGGGCTAGGGTATCAGTACACCTGGAAGGAATACGATGAATGGTCACCACCATGGCATGGTCCATAATACCCTCTTGAGAAACTTATGCTACACTTGAGTCAGACCTTCTGTATGGCCGATATCATATGGGGATCATAGGAAGAAGAAGCATTGGCAGCATTGAGGAATTTGTTTTTAGAGTATGATAATATAGACTGATGTGTGATCGTCGAGGAGAAGGATGAGGAATGCCCTGCCATCAAAGATGTGGAGAGAGAAGCATTCCTCAAGAACTGGACAGTTAGACCATAAAGGTCCCCGACAAGTCCCGGGGTAGCTAGGCCGAATGACATTGTTTATTTTTCTAAAAAAATGATTTCCACTTTTGCATTTTTCTTTTGTCTTAAATAATATTTTTTAGGTTCCAAAAACGTTATTTGAGTTATTGAAAATTATTTTGTTTGAAATTTTTAAATGGTTTGATGTTTTATTATCACTATTTTTCTTTCACATCTTTATCCCTACAACATTACTATTTCTTATGTTGATGAACCGACGACTATGACATGTAATGAGACAACGCAACAAAAGGACAGTGATTCAGAAGAAGAAGAGGATGTAATACCTGAAGAGATCGTCAGAGAAGTAGAGAATTTTGAGAATAAGCCCAAGTCAAACCTTGGACGAGACCGAGATAGTCAACTTGGGAGATTCCGAAACCGTCAAGGAAACCCGCATAAGCATCCATTTGTCATGGTCGGAGAAAGAGGAATACACTCGATTCCTAAAATAATATGAGGATATCTTTGCATGGTCATAGAACAATAATGGCTCACAAATTATCTACAAATCCAATGCGTCCGCCACTAAAGCAAAAATTCAGAAAATTTAAGCTAGACATGAGCCTAAAAATCAAGGAAGAAGTTACTAAGCAGATCAAAGCCAAGGTCCTCAGGGTAGTTGAATATCCAACCTGGTTAGCCAACATTGTGCATGTCCCAAAGAAAGATGGGAAAGTCAGAGTCTGTGTTGATTATCGGGATCTAACCAGAGCAAGTCCCAAGGATGATTTTCCGTTACCAAACATACACATTCTGATCGACAATTACACCAAACATGAACTCCAGCCTTTTGTAGATTGCTTTGCCGGTTACCATCAGATTTGGATAGACGAAGAAGACACAGAGAAAACAACTTTCATCACACCATGGGGGTGTACTATTACAAGACGATGTCGTTCGGCCTAAAGAATGCTAGAGCCACCTATATAAGGGCCATGACTACCATTTTTCATGACAGGATACATAAGGAGATAGAGGTGTATGTAGATGATGTCATCATTAAATACAAGAAGGCCACCGATCATATAACATACTTGAGGAAATTCTTTGACATATTGCGGAAGTACAACCTAAAGTTAAGCCCCGCAAAGTGTGTGTTCAGGGTTCCTGCCAGAAAATTTCTAGGATTGATCGCTAATAGAATTGGATCCGTCAAAGGTTAAAGCCATCCAGGAGTTACCACCAACTAAAATCAAGAAGGATGTGATGAGTTTCCTTGGAAGTCTCAACTACATCAGTCGTTCCATAGCATAGTCCAAAGTAATATGTGATCCGATTTTCTAAATGTCGAAGAAGGATGCCGCAACCAGTTGGACCGAGGATTGTCAAAAGGCTTTTGACAAGATCAAGGATTATTTGTCCACACCACCAGTATTAGTCCCTTCCAGAGCCTACTAAAGCACAAATACTCTACCTTGTAGTGTTAGATGAAGCCTTCGGATGTATCCTGGGAAAACATGATGAAACAGGAAGAAAGAAGTAGGCCATATACTACTTAAGCAAGAATTTCACTCCATATGAAGCACGATACTCTCTGGTGGAACGCACTTGTTATGCTCTGACGTGGATAGGTCAAAATCTAAGGCATTACTTTTGTACCTACACTACATATCTTATATCAAGGATGGATCCCCTGAAGTACATCTTTCAGAAACCCATGCCTACTGGGAAGTTGGCCAAATGGAAAATCTTGCTGAGCGAGTTCGACATTGTCTATGTAACTCAGAAAGCAGTCAAGGGACAAACATTAGCAGATCATCTTGTTCAGAATCCTGTAGGAGGAGAATACTAACCCCTACGTATTTTCCTAATGAGGAGATATCATTCGTAAGAGAGGATATTGCTGAAGCCTACGACGGTTGGAGGATGTTTTTTGACGTAGCAGCAAGTTTAAAAGGAGTGGGTATCAGAGTCGTGTTGGTATCAAAAATTGGTCAGCATTATCCGGTGCCTGCAAAACTCAGATTCCCATGCACTAACAACATGGCGGAATATGAAACTTGCATATTAGGGCTCAACGTGGCAGTTTATATGAACATTCAGGAACTGCTGGTGATCAGCGATTCAGATCTGCTTGTGCATCAGGTACAAGGAGAATGGGCTACCAAGAATTCCAAGATATTGCTATACCTGCATCGTGTGCAAGAAATGAAGAAGAGGTTCATGAAGATAGAATTCCAGCATGTGCCCAGAATTCAAAACGAGTTTGCTGATGCATTGGCCACCCTGTCATCAATGATACAACATCCAGACAAGAATTTCATCGATCCCATTCCGGTAAGTATTCATAATCAGCCGGCATACTCTGCCCATGTTGAAGAAGAAACAGACGGAAACCCTTGGTTCCAGGACATAAAAGAATATTTGACAAAAAGGAGAATACCCGGAAAATGCAAACCATACTCAGAAACGCACCCTTAGAGATTGCCCAATTATTTCTTCCAGAGTGAAGGAACCCTATACAGAAGAACTCATGATCTGCGACTTTTAAGGTGTGTTTCCGCAAAAGAGGCATCTAAATTGCTCAAGGAGATACACTTCGGAACCTGCGGCCTACACAGGAATGGTTTTGTCTTGGCCAAGAAAATACTCAGGGCCGGCTACTTTTGGATGACCACTAAAACAGACTGCATCTGGTATGTTCAGAAGTGCTACCAATGTCAGATACATGCAGACATGATACGAGTACCACAACACGATCTTAATGCAACAAGCTCACCTTGGCCCTTTGCTGCTTGGGGAATGGATGTCATCGGTCCAATCGAACCCACCACCTCAAATGGGCAAAGGTTCATTCTAGTGGCCATCGACTACTTCACTAAATGGGTTGAATCTTCATCTTACAACGTTGTGACCAAGAAGGTCATTGCGGATTTTGTTCGCGATCGGATTGTTTGCCGGTTCAGGGTTCCAGAATCTATCATCACCGACAATGCCTCTAGTCTCAACAGTGATCTGATGAAAGCCACGAGTGAAACTTTCAAAATCAAGCACAAGAATTGCATAACATACATGCCTCAAATGAATGGAGTTGTAGAGGCTTCCCATAAAAACATCAAGAAGATACAAAGGAAAATGGTAGAGAGTCACAAGCAATGGCACGAGAAACAACCTTTAGCCTTACTGGGATACCGTACCACAGTCTGCACATCAACCAGGGCAACCCCTTATCTACTGGTTTATGGAACTGAAGCCGTCATTCCCACCGAAGTGGAAATTCCTTCCTTGAGAATCATACAAGAAGCGGGACTCAGCGACGTAGAATGGATAAGGAGTCAATATGATAAAATAGCCTTCATAGATGGGAAAAAGATGAATGTAGTATATCATAATCAGCTTTATCAGAACATAATGTTCAGAGCCTTCAACAAAAGAGTCAAGCCAAGACAGTTCGCACCAAGGAAACTGGTACTGAAAAAGATCTTTCAGCATCAAGATGAAGCCAAAGGGAAATTCTCTCCCAACTGGGAAGGTCCTTACATGGTTCACAGAGTATTGACAGGAGGAGCACTCATACTCGCCGAGATGGAGGGGGAAATTTGGCCAAAGCCTATCAACTCGGATGCAGTCAAAAGATATTATTTGTAAACCATTTTTGTTTCTTCATATGGTCTAAATTGAACTATGCTCGACCTGATTCCCATTTAAGAGGGGATATGTCGGCAGCCTTGTGGATTCGGTCACAATTCAATAAAATCTCTATTTACCCCACAATCAGGAACTGGGGCAGAATTTTGAGGAGGAACCTCAAAATTTTGAAGCAAGTTCAGCAAACCGTAGCGCATGGAGCAGTCAGGAAAGTCATCTAGTTAACTTGGGAAAAATTTTGAGGAGGACCCTCAAAATTCTACGACAGAAGAAGTCACGATGTATCTAATTGTATCACAGTTACTGGTTCATCTAACAAAATTCTAACTGTATACTACTATGTCTTTTGAAATTATACACGCATGCTTTTGAAAAAGAAACTTTGATTTAGCCAAATGCTACCCTAATAGCTTGAACGTGATCTTCATAAAAAGCGGAACAAATCGAGCAAGCAAAATTGGTCATCATGTCTTTACCCGACAAGTCTTTCATCCTTCCCGGGTAATGAGGGCCAGCTGTTGATATCCATTTTTCCCTATATCATTTTCAAAAATGTATATATATCTTCAAAACAATGCGTGAGCATCAACTACTATTTTTACATAATTTTTGCATTTTTAAAGAGATTTTTAATTAATTTATCCCATTGTTTTATTATATAAATAAGTTCTAATTGCACCATAAATGATTTTATAATAATTTTATTGCTTAATTTTCATTATTTATATTTATTCTAAGCTTTAATTATTTCATGAATAGTCATACTTACCTCTTCGGATAGTAATTGCAATAGCTTTGCAATACTAGCCTATATGTGTATAATTACTTTATTTTACACGAAAATGACCTTTCATATTTTTATAATATTAAGTAATGGTTTTAAATCATTTTTACGCATAAATATCATTTTTATCATTTATTAGTTATTTTTATGAATTATTTCATCAAATTAATTAGGTATTTAACATATAGCCTCTTTAATTTCGGACCTTAGCCCAAATACTACCCAACCCAATCAACCCATTAACCCATAACCCAACCCAATTACCTAATTCTTTAAACCCGCCCAACCCCCAGATCAAATCCTAGCTGTTGATCTCAGAGATCAATGGTCCGGGATATTATTTCCTTTTTTATTAACCAAACGACCCCAAACCCTAATCATTTTCTAAAAATGGCCGCCCTTCCTCCTCTTTTCTCTCTCAACCTTCTCCCTAACCCTAGCCCGCTGTCACCTGAACCCTTTCGATTTATGGTTTTTCTCTTCGATTCTAGGCCTTATCTGGCCTCCTATCTCTAGGTGTTCGACTTCCATGTTATTTGACGGACCAGACGTTTGTATTTTGTAACGACTCGACCGGTTGTTTTGAGCTCTAGCGCGTCGTTCAGCGGTTTGAAGTCATGATCATCTTCATTTCAGGTATTATGACTCGTGTGTATGGTCGGAATTGAAATTCAGGATGTTCAGACTCAAATTGGAAAGAAAATTCTCATTTTAGAAGCCTTAAGTTGGAGAAATTGACTAAGATTGGAATTTTGAGTAAACGACCTCTGAATTAGGATTTGAAGGCTCCTACCGGTTCGTATGATGATTTCAGACTTGTTCATATGTCCGGATCGAGTTTTGGATAACCCGAGAGCGTTTCAGTGTATAATATGGAAGATAGCATTTTAGAAGAATTTCATAAATTTGGGATGTAAGGCATTTCAGTGTTATTGATGTCCGTTTATGATTTCGAGCCTATGAATAGCTCCGTATGGTGATTCTGGAGTAGGAAGCGCAATCGGAAGTGAATTTGGATGTCCGTAGGTCATTTTGAAGTCATTTGGCTAAAGATAGAAATTTGAAGGTTTTTGAGAAATCCGACCATAATTGAAAATTTTGATATCGGTGTTGAAATGCAATTTCCAAATTTGGAGCGGGTCCATAATGTCAAATATGACTTGTGTACAAAATTTGGGGTCAATCGTACGTGATTTGATAGGTTTCGGCATCGAATGTGGAAGTTTAAAATTTCGAAGTTCATAAAGTTGAATTTTAGTGCGATTAGTGATTTCGGCGTTGTTTGATGTGATTTGAGGCCTCGAGCAAGTCCGTGTAAGGTTATGGGACTGAGTCGTGTGATTGGACGGGGTCCCGGGGGCCTCGAGTCTGTTTCGGGGTGGTTTTAGACCATTTCCCCCCTACCTGTTGCTGCTGTTTGTTGGAATCACTGGTAAGCTATGCGATCGCGGCCCATAGTGTGCGATCGCGAAGAAGAAATTAGAGGGGCTAGAGTTTTGGCTTATGCAATCGCATGTAAGTGTATGCGATCACACGGTGCAATTTGGGAGGCTGCTGGATTTTGGCTTATACGATCGTAGGTAAGTGTATGCAATCGCGCAGTACAGGAAATATGGGGGTTGCAGCTTTGGCCAGTGCAAACGCAGCTGTTGGGACGCGATCGCACTGAGGGAAAATGGGAGGCAGCTGGGAATGGCTTGTGCGATCGCGTGGTGTAGAGTGCGATCGCATAAGGCAGAGTTTGGGGCAGCATGGTTTGGCATATGCGATCGTAGTGGACTTTATGAGATCGCATAGAGAGGCAGTGTTATATTTTAATGGGTCTTAGCTCATTTCCTTCCATTTTCTTTTGGTTTGGACGATTTTGAGGAGCTTCAAGAGTGGGTTTTCGTCAAGAATCACTTGGTAAGTAATTCCTTCATGATTTTTAAGATTAATACAAGTTATATGCATGGATTAAACATGAAAGATTATGGAAAAATTGGGAAATTTTGAAGAAAACCTAGAAAATGGTAATTTGGATTTTTAGCCACGAATTTGAGCATGGAATTTAGAGTAAATTGTATATTTGAACTAGTAAAGCTATGGGTAGAATTTCTCTTCGAGAAATTTTGGATTCCGGGCACGTGGGCCTGAGGGCATTTTGGTAATTTCACTGAACGGAGTTTGGAAATTATATAATTTGAATTGTTGCAAATATTAGAGTATATTTTCATTGGTTGTAGTTATTTGGATAGTTTTTGGGCGTTGTGCATCGATTTAAGTCATCGGAAGGGCTTGGAAGCCGGTTATGGAATTTCGCAGCGAGGTAAGTCTTGTTTCTAACTTTGTGAGGGGGAATTGTCCCCCTCGGTGAACTAATTAAGTATGTGCTACTATCTGCGGGGGCTAGGTACGCACGAGGTGATAGGAGTCTGTGCGTAGCTACTATTATGCCATGTCCGGGTAGTCTAGGACCCACTAGCATGCCTTACCTGTTGTACTTGTGATCTTGCCAGTATTATTAGACCGCTAATATAATTGAAATAGTAATTGAATATCTAAGAAGACTAGAGTTCATTTTTTAATCATCTAGAAAGATAATAGATTTCCTCCGTGGATAATTGTATACCTGATAAGGTTATATTATTGAATATTATTAAACTTGGCAAATGAGTTTCAAAACAGAGATTTAAAAGCTATTTTTCATGTTCCTTTAAGAAGAATTTTACCACTTTCTGGAGTAATTGTTGTCTTGATAAAAATGCGGATTTATTATGTGAATATGTGTACATATGAGCACCTGAGTCAAAGGTATGATTCGCAAGCAGGCTAGCCTTATTATTTTTATGTTGACCGCATCGCATGATCGATTCGCGAGCAGGGAAAAATAGATGCATCTATGGTTCGAGCCGTTCGACGCTTTGGCAGTGCACAGTTTATTATTGTTAGTCCGCGCCGTTTGACCCTCGGCATTGCTTGCGCATGATATTTACTCCGTATTTGCTATGATTTTGCCTGATTACTGGTCTGGAATTTTAAGTTGTCAACTGAAATGACAGAGATTTAAAGTTATTAAAATTTTGGATGAAGTTTTTCCTTCCCGTTGATTATTTGTTATTTGATTAAATCACCCATGTTGATTAATTGTTATTAATATGACGAAGATTTAAAGTGTTAAATGTGGAAGGATTTGATATTATTTATTCCTGATTTTAATAAATTGCATGTGATAATCAAGCTTAGTGTCACACTTGAATATACTAAATTGACCTCTAACAAGTGTCTAATTCGACCTCTCGTAAATACCTCTCTGAAGTTAGGCGGGCGACTTACTGAGTACACGTTGTTTTCGTACTCATGCTACACTTGTTGTGCATTTTTATTGCACAGGTATTTTCACGGTGATGTTGTTGGTTTGGGGACTTAGGCGAGCTGCATCATCCTGAGGCGATCCGCAGCTGATAGAGTCTCCCTCGTATTGTATTCATTTTGTTTTAAATTTCATTGTCCAATTTGTATCTCGGACAAGCTTTGTAATGATTGTATAAATTCTTAGAAATTGCTCATATACTTGTGACACCGGGTTCTGGGATGTGTTTGAGATTTATTTGCTAGAATGGAATATTTAAACCATAGTATTTAGGTAACAGATTTTTATTCAGTTATTATGTAATAAAGTGAAAGGTAATGATTTCAAAAATGCTAAAACAAGAAATTTAACTTAACTATTTAATGATGGCTTGCCTAACAATGGTGTCTGACGCCATCACGACCTTATGGATTTTGGGTCGTAACAACATGGTATCAGAGCTCTAGGTTCCCTTAAGTCTCACGAGTCATGAGCAAGTTTAGTAGAGTCTTGCAGATCGGTACAGAGACGTATGTACTTATCTTCGAGAGGCTACCGGGTTGTTAGGAGTACTTCCCTTCTTGATTCCTCATCGTGCGATTCGATTCCTTTGAGGCTTATACCTATGTTTCTTCCTACTCAATCTTATACGTCGCAAAGCGCTTGCTATGAATCAGGAATTTGAGGAATTGAAATGGTGCTACGGATATTATGCGAGATATTTTCCATGTGTAATTGGTTGGGGACTGTTGTTATGGCCCTGCAGAATGATAATATGTTGTTTCAGCTCAGTAGTTGTGTTTCTGAGAGCCTTGGATTTATGCTCAGGTTGTGATGGTGTTTACGATTGGTTATCGCGCGATGTCGATATGATGGTAGAACACTTGCCCATATGTTGAGTCTTGATGAATGGTTTGAAGGGAGGTCTACTCAGAGCGTGATTTCGAGATTTTGGTATTTTAGTTCCGGTAGAGGAAAGTCAATTAGACTATGAATGTTCATGTCTGGGGGAAATAAAGTAATAAGACTTGGTATTATCAAGCAAGGTGGAGTCTTCACCTGTGATGTGATGTCGTCGTCACTGATATAATGGAATATGTCAAGTTTGTCGGTGTTATGGCTTCTTCGTCGCATGGGGCAGAGTATTGTGAAGAAGTATTGAAGAAGCGGTTATCAGGGACCATGAGGTGCGGTGGTTCAGTACTGGATAAGTGTTGAAAATGAAGGCAACTCGAGATAAATGATCTTCGAAGAGTTTGAAGTCATGGCGAACTGCTTGTTTAAGAGCTGCAGGGAATGATATTGAATTAAGGCAGCAATTGGGAAGCATACGAAGAAGGAAGACATGTGACAAGTGTCAGACAGCGTCTAAATTTCTAAAAGGCCAGGCGTAAGGAAAGGGGGAAGGTAGTGCCTAAAGGAATAGTTTAACCAAAGTGGGAGAGCGGCAGCATAGTGGTGAACTAGAAGGTATTGTCGCGCATTTAATGGATGTCCACGAGGAGCGGACGGACTAGTAAAGTTGGTAAATGAAGCAGGGCATAGGATGGGGTATTGATGTCACAGAGAGTGTGCATTTCAGCGTTGTTGCAAGGTGTGCGTGGGTGATTTCCACAGGTGGGTCATCTCCTGTTAATAGGTTGGCGGTGGCATGGTTGGAAAGTTTCTGCGAGGGATTCTAGTGGCTATTCGGTAGGAGGCAGAATGTGTGAATGATGCTAGAGAATTTGAGTATTTAGGGAGTGCCAACAAGAGAATTTGGAATAATTGGACGGACTGGTTGAGCAAGATCATGTTAACAAAGGAGAAAGGATCTCAACAGGGTCTAGAGTGGTGCAGGAAGTAGCTTCGGGCTAAGTGGGGGAATGCCACCACCTGCAGTTGGGTTGCAGGATTGTGTTATCTTAGGGTTTCGGATTGTCGGCGTGTTGGCAAGTTATTTCAACTAAGGGTAAAGGAGGAAAATGGTGATGATGCATGGGATTTGATAAATGTCTCCAAAAGTTGGCCCTGTTGGACCAGGGTTAGGCTTTGAAAGATTTAGAATTTATGCTTAAGGCATGGGTGAGTTGTAGGGTAGTGACTTAGTCACGTGCTTCATTGAAAAGGGTGTTCATGTGCCATAAGAGCCTTGGAGTTGATTGTATTCGGGGCCAGTCAGAGTGGGTGACTCTCAATAGCGGTCCCAGTGAATTCAAAAGTTAAGGATGCGGTGTTTAAGGGTTAGAGGCAACAGTATGATTAAGAATTTAGCTTTTCCAGCGTAATCTCTGAGAAAGGGAAAATGGTTGGAGTGTTCTACGTTAATTTCAGCATGCAGGGTAGTATTGGAGGAGTGAGAGAAATAAACTCCGGGTTGTAGAAAGATTATCAGGAGGGTATGAGACGGGTTGCGGGATTTAGGCGGCATGGTCTTGTGAATCAAGGCCATTCGGGATGAGTTAGGGTTGAGTTTGCTATGAGTTGAAGGAAGTTACTATTATTCCTTAGGCAATTGAAGATGATTAAAAGAAGATAGATTTATTAGCCATGGTTGAAATGGCACATTTACGGCAGTGATTAGTTCCTTCGATGTGATTAAATTATGCATGTGGTTTGGGCCGGTATGTGCGGGGCTTGTCGGCCGTCGTAATAGATTTCATGTGGGAGCATTCGAGTGTTATGGCCTGTAAAGTGTAGGCGGATCCCGGAAGGGTTATGGTGGTATAGACCACTACTTAAGGATTGCATGTATAGTGATTGTGGGAATTCACTCGTGTGTTGTGGTGGTTCACTTGAATTGAGTTAAGTAAAAGCTTTCTATATGATGAAGTATTCACCCTATTAGTGGTTCAGAAGTTATGATGGAATTCTTGCGCCATCTCATATTGGCTTGTTAGGTGCGGTAAGCAGTATGTAACTAGAAGTAAGGAATCGAGGTTGCAGTTCGGTGTTGACAAGGATGTCATGAGCTCGGATGAGCAAGAATAAGGGATTTGAATGTTTAGAGTAAGCTGGTGTTTTCTTCAGTGTCACATAAGATCGGTGTTTGGTGAAAGAGTCTTTGCATCCTAGTTATGGGTTCCTGATTTGCTTTGCTGCATTAGTGTGGTCGGTGGTATAGATATGCAAACTTTTTTCCTTGTGTGGAAGGTCGTGGAAACATTGACCATGGGAAGATTGTATAAGTGTGACGCGTAGTCACCTAATATGTTGAAGATTTAGACCAAGTATAAGGAAGTGCAACATTGCTTATTTGAGAATTTATGCCTGCAAGGCGTTCAGTTCAGTTGATTGTGGAATATGGGGTGTTTTTCCCGGCGATGATGGTTGTTCTCGTGTATTATGAGAGGAAGTGGGTTAATACGGACCCAGGTAAAGCTATTAGCTTAGTTTGGTGTGAGCAAGGTAGACTCGATGTTTGTGGATGGGTTTAAATATGATTATGGGCTCCGTATGAGCCATGCATGTTTATTTCAGTAGAGCGCTCGTCATGGAAAGGTATTAGAACGGTAGATGATGTTCCGTCTTCGTCAAAATTCATGTGAAAATATGATTGTGCCGTGTGAGTTGTGAAACGGCTTGATAATTTCTTATGTGTTGAGATCTCCGCGTAGTGATGATGTTATGTGAGTAGGGCGACTCTTGAGATCCATAGTATATATATATATCGCACCTCAGTTGTGCTTGAGTTTTGTAGCATATGGCTTTATCAGTCTCCCCAGGATGGTATTATGCACTTAGCGTGCTTGTGACCGATATTCGGTAATTTGTAATAGTGAGCGATTCAGCTCCGTGTACCTTCTTATGTAAATTTTATGTGTGGATCAGGTGGCATGTCGCCACGGGTATGTTATTTGGATCAGGTTGCACGCTGCAGCAGTGTGATATGAGTCAGGCTCCTATATTTATTTTTCCTATGTTTTACTTCCTATTTTCTGAGGAAAGTTCATATTAGTTGTGTGAGTTGAATAGTCCCTTCCTGAGTCATTTATTATTTATCAAGTTCGCGTTATGGCCTATTGGCGCGATGTGGTATCATGTGAGGCTGTTGGTCATGTTTGGGATGATTTGTTGTCTGAACAGTTCATACTGGGTGAGACAAGAATATTGGATCAGGGATCAGCGCGATAAGATTATGCGGAATATATTAAAGGACAAATAGCATTATTTGGTTCGTAATGAGGTGATGATTCTAGTCAAGAGGAGATATTCAATGATTTGTTAACTCCGCAGTTGATTATGAATTTCTACACATCTCCTCCGTTGTGGTCGTATCGCCAACATTATAGCAGGATGTATATGTATATCATGAGGTGCATTGGGAGCATCAGATTCGTAGAATGTTTGCTATTAAGGTTCAGGGAGTGTCATTATGGTCAGATGATGAATTATGCAGCGGATAGTGTTAATTCAGCAAGGGTATGCAGTCATGTTATGGTATGTCGTGTGGTAGTTGATACGGTGTTTATATATTGGAACTAGGCCTGGAAGAGAAATTTCAAGTGTTGGAATTGGATTCTGAGCTTATTATATGGATAAAATAAGAAATCTTCAGATTTGATCGAGCAAATGTACTCAACTGGGTTGTGTTAGCAAGGGCAGGTGCTCAGGGTTTTAAACAGTGATTTCAGATAACTTTAGAGCAGTTCTTGGCACGTTCGAGGATGAACATCTGTTTAAGTGAGGGAGAATGTAACGACCCGACCAGTCATTTTTAGCTCTAGCGCGTCGTTCAGCGGTTGAAGTCATGAGCAGCTTCATTTTAGGTATTATGACTCGTGCGTATGGTCGGAATTGAAATTTGGGAAGTTCAGAGTCAAATTGGAAAGAAAATTCTCATTTTAGAAGCCTTAAGTTGGAGAAATTGACTAAGATTGGAATTTGAGTAAACGACCTCCGAATTAGGATTTAAAGGTTCCTGCAGGTTCGTATGATGATTTCGGATTTGGGCGTATGTACGGATCGGGTTTTGGATAACCCGGGAGTGTTTCGGCGTATAATATGGAAGATAGCATTTTAGAAGAATTTCATAAATTTGGGATGTAAGGCATTTCAGCGTTATTGATGTCCGTTTAGGATTCCGAGCATGGGAATAGCTATGTATGGTGATTCTAGAGTTGGTAGCGCGATCGAAAGTGAATTTGGATGTCCGTGGGTCATTTTGAAGTCATTTGGCTAAAGATGGAAATTTGAAACTTTTTGAGAAATCCGACCGGAAGTGGAAATTTTGATATCGGAATAGGAATGCGATTCAGGAAGTAAGAGCGGGTCCGTAATGTCAAATATGACTTGTGTGCAAAATTTTGGGTCAATCGGACGTGATTTGATAGTTTTCGGCATCGAATGTAGAAGTTTGAAATTTCGAAGTTCATAAAGTTGAATTTTAGTGCGATTCGTGATTTCGGCATTGTTTGATGTGATTTGAGGCCTTGAGAAAGTCCGTGTAAGGTTATGGGACTAAGTCGTGGAATTGGACGCGGTCCCGGGGGCCTTGGGTGTGTTTCGGGGTGGTTTCAGACCATTTCCCCCCTACCTGCTACTGCTGTTTGCTGCTGTCATTGGTAAGCTATGCGATCGCGGCCCATAGTGTGCGATCGCGAAGAAGAAATTAGAGGGGCTGGAATTTTGTCTTATGCAATTGGATGTAAGTGTATGCGATCACACGGTGCAATTTGGGAGGTTGCTGGATTTTGGCATATGCGATCGTAGGTAAGTGTATGCAATCGCACAATACAGGAAATATGGGGGTTACAACTTTGGCCTGAGGGAAAATGGGAGGCAGCTGGGAATGGCTTGTGCGATCGCGTGGTGTAGAGTGCGATCACATAAGGCAGAGTTTGGGGTAGCATGGTTTGGCCTATTCGATCGCAGTGAACTTTATGCGATCTCATAGAGGGGCAGTGCTAGGCGGTGTTATATTTTAACGGGTCTTAGCTCATTTCCTTCCATTTTCTTTTGGTTTGGAAGATTTTTAGGAGCTTCAAGAGTGGGTTTTCGTCAAGCATCACTAGGTAAGTAATTCCTTCATATTTTTAAGATTAATACAAGTTATATGCATGGATTAAACATGAAAGATTGTGGAAAATTTGGGAAATTTTGAAGAAAACTTAGAAATGGTAATTTGGATTTTAGCAACGAATTTGAGCATGGAATTTAGAGTAAATTGTATATTTGAACTAGTAAAGCTATGGGTAGAATTTATCTTCGAGAAATTTGGGATTCCGGGCACGTGGTCCTGAGGGCATTTTGGTCATTTCACTGAGCGGAGTTGGGAAATTATATAATTTAAATTGTTGTTAATATTTGAGTATATTTTTGTTTGTTTGTAGTTATTTGGATAGTTTTGGGGTGTGGTGCATCGATTTGAGTCATCGGAAGGGCTTGGAAGCCGGTTATGAAATTTCGGAGCGAGGTAAGTCTCCTTTCTAACGTTGTGAGGGGGAATTGTCCCCCTACTAATTAAGTATGTGCTACTATCTGCAGGGTTAATACGCACGAGGTGACGGGAGTCCGTCCGTAGCTACTATTATGCTATGTCTGGGTAGTCTAGGACCCACTAACATGCCTTCCATGTTGTACCTGTGATCTTGCTAATAATATTAGACCGCTAATATAATCGAAATAGTAATTGAATATCTAAGAAGACAAGTGTTCATTTCTTAATCATCTAGAAAGATAATTGATTTCCTCCGTTGATAATTGTATACCTGATAAGGTTATAGTATTGAATATTATCAAACTTGGCAAATGAGTTTCAAAACAAAGATTCAAAAGCTATTTTTCATCTTCCTTTAAGAAGAATTTTACCACTTTCCGGAGTACCGGTTGTCTTGATAAAAATGTGGATTTATTATGTGAATATGTGTACATATGAGCACCTGAGTCGAAATTATGATTCGTGAGCAGGCTAGCCTTATTGTTTTTATGTTGACCGCGTCGCATGATCGATTCTTGAGCGGGGAAAAATAGATGCATCTATGGTTCGAGCCGTTCGACCCTTTGGCAGTGCCCGGTTTATTATTGTTGGTCTGCGCCGCTCGACCCTCGGCAATGCTTGCGCATGATATTTACTGCGTATTTTCTATGATTTTGCCTGATTACTGGCGTGAAATTTTAAGTTGTCAACTGAAATGACAGATATTTAATGTTATTAAAATTTTGCAAGAAGTTGTTCCTTCCCGTTGATTATTTGTTATTTGATTAAATCGCCCATGTTGATTAATTGTTATTAATATGACGAAGATTTAAAGTGTTAAATGTGGAAGGAGTTGATATTATTTATTCCTGATTTTAATAAATTGCCTATGATAATCATGCTTAGTGTCACACTTGAATATACTAAATTGACCTATAGCAAGTGTCTACTTCGACCTCTCGCCACTACCTCTCTTAGGTTAGGCGGGCGACTTACTGAGTACACGTTCATTTCATACTCATGCTACACTTGTTGTGCATTTTTATTGCACAGGTACTTTCGCGGCGATGTGGATGGTTTGGGGACTTAGGCGAGCTGCATCATCCGGAGGCAATCCGCAGATGACAGAGTATCCCTCGTATTGTATTCATTTTGTTTTAGATTTCATTGTCCAATTTGTATCTCGGACAAGCTTTTTAATGATTGTATAAATTCTTAGAAATTGCTCATGTACTTGAGACACCGGGTTCTGGGATGTGTTTGGGATTTATTTTCAAGAATGGAATATTTAAACCATCGTATTTACTTAACGAATTTTTATTCAGTTATCATGTAATAAAGCGAAAGGTAATTATTTTCAAAAATGCTAAAACAGGAAATTTAACTTAACTATTTAATGATTGGCTTGCCTGACAGTGGTGTCAGACGCCATCACGACCTTATGAATTTTGGGTCGTGAAAACATAGTATCAGAGCTCTAGGTTCCCTTAGGTCTCACGAGTCATGAGCAAGTCTAGTAGAGTCTTGTGGATTGGTACGGAGACGTATGAACTTATCTTCGAGAGGCTACCGGGCTGTTAGGAGTACTTCCCTTCTTGATTCCTCATAATGCGATTCGATTCCTTTGAGGCTTATACCTATGTTTCTTCCTACTCAATCTTATATGTTGCAAAACGCTTGCTATGAATCGGCAATTTGAGGAATTGAAATGGTGCTACGGATATTATGCGAGATATTTTCCATGTGTAATTGGTTGGGTGCTGTTGTTATGGCCCTGTGGAAGGATAATATATTTTTTCAGCTCAGTAGTTGTGTTTCTGAGAGCCTTGGGGTTATGCTCAGGTTGTGATGATGTTTACGATTGGTTATCGCACGATGTCGATATGATGGTAGAACGTTTGCCCATATGTTGAGTCCTGATGAATGATTTGAAGGGAGGTCTTCTCAGAGCGTGATTTCAAGATTTCAGTATTTTAGTTTCGTAGAGGAAAGGCAATTGGACTATGAATGCTCAAGTCTGGGGGAAATAAAGTAACAAGACTTGGTGTTATAAAACGAGGTGGAGTCTTCACCTGTGATGTAATGTCATCGTCACTGATAGAATGGAATATGTCAAGTTTGTCGGTGTTAAATCTTCTTCGGTCGCATAGGGTCAGAGTATTGTGAAGAAGTATTGAAGAAGCGGCTGTCAGGGACCATGAGGTGCGGTGGTTCAGTACTGGATAAGTGTTGAAAATGAAGGCAGCTCGAGATAAATGATCTTCGGAGAGTTTGAAGTCGTGGCGAACTGCTGGTTTAAGAGCTGCAGGGAATGATATTGAATTGAGGCAGAAGTTGGGCAGCATACGACGAAGGAAGGCATGTGAGACGTGTCAGGCGGTGACTAAATTTCTAAAAGGCCAGGCGTAAGGAAAGGAGGTCAGCTAGTGCCTAAGGGAATGATTTTAACCAAAGTGGGAGAGCGGCAGCATAGTGGTGAACTAGAAGGTATTGTCGCGCATTTAATGGATGTCCATGAGGAGCGGACAGACTAGTAAAGTTGGTAAATGAAGCAGCGCGTAGGATAGGGTAGTGATGTCGTAGAGAGTGTTCATTTCAGCGTCGTTGGAAGGTGTACATGGGTGATTTCCACATGTGGGTCATCTCCTGTGAATAGGTTGGCAGTGGCATGATTGGCAAGTTTCTGCGAGGGATTCTAGTGGCTATTTTGTAGGAGGTAGAATGTGTGAATGATTCTAGAGAATTTGAATATTTAGGGAGTGCTAACAAGAGAATTTTGAAGAATTGGACAGACTGGTTGAGCAAGATCATGTTAAAAAGGAGAAAGGATCTCAACAGGGTCTAGAGTGGTGCAAGGAGTAGCTTGCTAAGTGGGGGAGTCCCACCACCTGCAGTTGGGTTGCAGGATTGTGTTATCATAGGGTTGCGGATTATCGGCGTGTTGGCAAGTTATTTCAGATAAAGGGAAAGGAGTAAAATGGTGATCGTGCATGGGATTTGATAAATGTGTGCAAAAGTTGGCCCTGTTGGACCAGGGTTAGGCTTTGAAAGATTCAGCATTTATGCTTAAGGCATGGGCGAGCTGTAGGGTAGTGACTCAGTCACGTGCTTCATTGAAAAGGGTGTTCATGTGATAGAATAGCCTTGGAGCTGTTTGTATTCGGGTTCGGTCAGAGTGGGTGACTCTCGATAGCGGTCCTTAAACACCACATCCTTGTATTCGGGGCCAGTCAGAGGGATTCCAGTTGTCTTCACCCTCCTGTTTTCTATCTCCTTAACTGGTATGCCTCAATTTCTGTTATCATGTTCTACTTTACATGCCATATAATCAGTTTATTACAGACCTCAACATGATTTTGTTTTGATATAGGATTCCTAACCATCTCTTTCTCAACTACTATGCTTTAGTTCTTATTATCTTGTGATGTTCCATGTAAGTTGTATGAATATTGTGTTTCAAACCTCGATATATTATATGCTTGCCATATAGTTCCTGTTTATTTGTCTATTAAATAGCATGCTTCAACTCCTGTCAACCTACTCTGTTCCGTGTGCTTAGCTTAGCATGTTTCCATCTGATCTATGGTTTCTGTTTACCTCTTTCTATACTAATGTGCTTTGGTTCCTGTTCTATGTGTTTGTTTGTTTAGATACTTCAGAATGTTTCTGTTTAGTTGATACACAAGGATAGGTGAGGCGCCGGGTGCCAGTCTCCCTCCCCCCTAGGTTCGGGGCGTGACACCTATAGGGTTAAATAAGTTTTAACACCTAGAAATCATGCATATAGGAATTAATTAATTCTGTAAATTAGAATCATTCCTATAGGAATTAATTAATTCTATAAATTAGAGATCATGCCTATAGGAGTTAACTAATTCTTTATATTAGAAATCACGTTTATAGGAGTTAACTAATTCTGTAAACTAGAAAGCATGTCTATAGGAAATAAACGAATCCATTCTAACACTTAGAAATCATGCCTATAGGAGTTAATAGTTGTAGATACCCATGCCTATAGGATTCTGTTCTGGCTATCACTTAGGTAAACTTATAGAAATTCTGGGGTTAAAAAGAACTATAATTTAGTACTGCCTGAAATTTGCCCAGATTCAGAGTTTTTAACAAAATCAGTAGGCAAACTGATAGGTACCCATGCTTGCTTTAATAAGGCTGTTAAGTATTCTGTTTATGCTCATTTAGATATCCTGCCTATATTATTTTAAAATATTGTTTTTTTGAATAGCGTGCATTTGTTTGTTTACTTGTGGAGGTTAACATGAGCCCCATATTTACTCTTTATGTGAAAGTCCTACTTGACTTTTGTTTGTTGCTTAGTTTTCTCATTTTAAGCAACATAGGTGAGTAAAGAACCACCCTAAATAGAGGTCCTAATCCCTCCAGAACCATAGGTAAGAGACGGGTAATGCACGATAAGGCACGAGTTAGAAGCTACTAGAACGTTTAAGTAACAACTAAAATGTCACGACCCGATTTCGGATTCGTGATGGCGCCTGTCGTGGAACTAGGAAAGCCGCCCTTTTTTGCTAAGCTAAATTCAGTTTCCAGTAAAAATACGATTTTAAACGAATTTATTGATAATACAATGAGTCTGAAGTATAAAAAGAATATTTGAAACAAAAATTAAAAATCTCCAACCCCGGATCCGGTGTCACTCAGTCATAAACTACTGTATCATAAAATAAAGAAATAGACAACATAGTCTCAAAATAAGTGCAACGGGTTAAATAAGGAAGTGAAGACGAGGTCGCGACCGCCAGCTGCTACCTCGAAAACTCCAATGAAACTCTGACAGGTGCTCAATATCCACTACCGGGTCCCGGTGTACCTGGATGTGCACACAAGGTGCAGGGAGTAATGTGAGTACACCAACTCAGAAGTAACGAACCCAAGCTATGGGCTGAGAGGTAGTGACGGACAAAACCTCAGAATTTACAATAAACAGTATACAGAAATTAGACATGCTAACAGTTTATCAGAATGAGTAAATATGCCAAGTATGCCAGTATACTTTACATGCCATCATCTATATGTAGAAACTAGTGTGAATATGCACATAGTGCTCACAACCGTCACACAACAGTCCACTCAGTACCGTATATGGATCTCAGGCCTAGGGAAAAGTCCATTCCGGAATGTACATAATCATTGGTGGACCGTAGTCACTCCGTACTGAGGAAATAGGCCAATCCATCCCCACGGAGAAAGTCCATCTCCGGAATACAACACTCGGACAAGATCCATGTCCAGGGACGATCCATCCCACATAACATCCACTTCTGACGATCCATGTCCAGGGAAAATCCATCCCTCAACATCAATGCGCTCACTGGGGGTGTAAAGACTCCAGAGGGGCTCTAGTGGCCCAAGCGCCATATCAAGCCAACGAAGGCATGATTTAAGCATCGATGTGGTGTGCAGTCCGATCTCATAAATGTCTCAATAACAGGCTCTCGGCCTCACTTAGTCATTACTCTCCAGTCCCACTCACATGGATCACAGATGCATCCATCAGCCCGAAACAATGATAAGTATGCATATAATTAACAATACTGAGACTGAGATATGAAGTGATATTGTATAACACGACTGAGTATATGAAATCAAATAATCACAAAATGAGACAGTAACATACGACCACTTGGGTCTCTGCATCTTCGGAGTGAAGCCTAGCATTTATACTTAACATGATTTCTAACAGGTTCACAATTACTACATTAATAGAAGTGCGGATATAGATCAGTAATAGCTACTAGACAAATCCCATGGGATGAGACAGACCACCAATACTCGATGCACGCCCACACGCCCGTCACTTGGCATGTGCGTCACCTCAATTATAGTCAGAAACCATATAGGTTGGGGTTTCGAACCCTCATAACCAAGTTTGGAAACATTACTTACCTCCAAACCAACTAAAATACTATTCCGCAGTTCCTTTGCCTCTAAATTCGTCCTCTGAGTGCTCCAAATCTACCAAAAATCAAATGTATATCATTATAATATACCAAGGAGCGAACCCTAATCAAAATTTATCAAAAATACTCAAAAATCCAGAAATTGGTAAAACCCGACCCCCGGTCCCACTTCTCGGAACTCGATGAAATTTACACCCAAAAAATTCTCATCCTCCCACGATTCTATACGTACCACGTACACTGAAATCGGAGTCCAAATGGACACTCAAATTCCCATTTTAAAGTCTCTAATCACAAGCCCTAATTACCTATTTAAGCACTGTTTTTCCACAAAGTTTCACCACTAATCCGACCCTTAATCACATATAAACAAGTTTTAAGTCAATAATCCTTACCTCAATGAAGAACTATCGATTTCCCTCTTCAAAAATCCTTCAAAAGCTTCAAACCTGAATAACAATGGTGAAAGAATGGCCAAAATTCACTAAGGGTTCTTTTTTATAGGTTCTGTCCAGCGATGACTGCACCTGCGTTCCTTTTCATGCACATGCGGTCCTGGGTACGCACCTGCAAAAATGACTTAAGTCCGGACTTCCGCACCTGCGACCAATCCTCTACACCTGGGACTCCGCAGGTGCGGTCCAAGTCTCGCACCGGCGACCTTTGCTGACCCAGCCAACTTCCGCATTTGCGGAGCCTTTTCCGCTTCTGCGGGCTCGCACTTGTGGTCCCCCATCCACAGGTGCGGAAACACTAGAAGGTTTCCCACCAGCAACTCCAAAATGCCAAAAATCATGTCGTTACCCATCCGAATTCAACCCGAGGCCCTCGGGACCCCAACCAATAATACAAACGAGCCATAAATGATCATCCGGACTTATTCGAACTCTTGGAACACCCAAAATAACATCTAAACACCAAATCAACCCATGATTCAAGCCTAAAGATATTCAAACTTCCGAAATTCACCAACGATGAAGAAACTAACCAAACCTCGTCCGAATGATATGAAAATTTTCACACCCATCCATAATGACACTACGAACCTGCTCTAACTTTCGGAATTCCATTCTGACCCCGATAGCCTATTTTCCATTGCCGGCCAGAAATCGCTAAAAACTAACTTTCGCCAATTCAAGCCTAATTCTACACCGGACCTCAAAACTACATTTCGAACACTCTCCTAAATCCCAAATAACCTAAGAAAACTATCCGAGCCATAAAATCCGCATTCTGAGGTCGTTTACTTATAAGTCAACTCCCGGTTGACTTTTGCAACTATTGAGCTCATTTTTTAGGCTAAGTGCCTTAATTCTCACAACGACCACTCTGAACCCGTGTCAACCAACCCAACGCCACACGAAAGAGTTTAACCACACAAGAAATGAAGCTGAAATGGGGGAAACTAGCTAACCTCTCGGAACGAACGGCTGGGTCGTTACATTCTCCCCCTCTTAAACAAACGTTCCTCCTCGAACATGCCAAGAGTTGTTCCAAAAGACATCAAATCACCGAATAACCTTACCATGCACATACCCCGGGGGAGTCCCCACGTCACCCTACCCCACATCAATCTAATAATACAACACATTCGAATGCCACTATATCCAACCTAATCCCTACGTCTTAGAACCCAAATCCCACGTCAGAACTTATTTACAAGATTAGAATCACGCGTCCACACACCGTATACACCTGAACCAAATCACACGAATCTGAAAGAACACAACTCATACGTCCAAACTTTATGGTACCCAACTACTTTACCTCAATCAACTCCTCTAGATGGGCACAACTGAACCGCACCATGTGTGCCTAAAACTAATGAATCGGCGCTCTCCGAAGCAGGGACGGGAAATCCCTAGATCATCCCGGAGAACAGATCAACCCAATAGCCATTAATGGACACCCTCACAATAGCTCTACGGAGTCAAATAATCCGAGTCGGTGCAAAATACCTACATCAAGTCATACCTAAAAGTATCATCATCTATCAGATCAAACTACGTCGAAACCGACCATACTCATAAATGGCACATCCACCCGGGTATTAAGACCTCCAATAGGTGCCACACACAACTGACACACGCGGTCCATAACAACAACATACCCACAAGGGAGAGAAAATGAACAGATGTAACAAAAGATTTACGGGGCGTATCCAGAGAATGGGCTAAAATATGATGAACATGTGAATATGAAAAACTATAATCAAATAAGAACTGAAGCTTCTCGTGATAGACTGAAAAATTACCTAGGATCACGGAATCAGAAGCCATCTCATCCGGTCTGGCTGAGAGTGCATAAAATCGGGCCTGGTCACCACTGGATCGACCTCCCCCTCTAGGGCGACCCCTACCTGCCTGACCCCTACCTCTAGTTGCCTGGGCGGGTGGTGCACCTACTGAGTCTGAAACCGCGAGTTGACTCCTCTTCTGATAAATACCTCTCGTAAGACGAGGAAAAAACCTCTTAAGATGGCTCATATCTCCACACTCAAAGCAACCTCTCTCAGAGAATGGCACTAGGGACTGAAGGGAACCCCTAGCACCAGGATAACCACTGGAAGAACCAGACATAGATGAACTCTGAATCGATGGTGTCCAAGATGAACTCTGAGCTGGCAGAGCACTGAAAGATGGGTCCACCTGATGTGAACTGTGAGGATCATGACCAACTCAGCCACCACGATAACCTGAGCGACCTGGCTGAGCCTACCTGAATGGTCGGCCTCTGCCGGGCTGAGGCTGCCCCCCTTAAGGAACCCCACCAAAACTCCCAGATCCTCGAGACCTCTTGGCCTCCCTCTCGATCCGCTCCTGGCGGCGAACCGACTCAATCTCTCTGGATATGTCAAGCACCTCCTCAAAAGAAGGGCCAGATACCCTCTCCCTAGTCAGAAAAATCTGAAGCTGATAAGTGAGGCCATTAATGAACCTCCTAATTCTCTCCCTATCCATGGGAACTATCCAAATAGCATGACGGGCCAACTCGGAGAACCTCATCTCATAATGCGTCACGGTCATGTCCTCCTGGCGCAACTGTCCAACTTCCTATGCAGCTCCTCCCTGCGGGACTGTGGTATATACTTTTCCAGGAATAGAATGGAGAAATGACGGCAGGTAAGGGGCGCTGCATCAGTAGGTCTACACCTCTCATAGGCCTCCCACCAAGCGAGTGCAGCTCCTGCGAACTGGAAGGTAGTAAATGGGACCCTACTAGCCTCTAGTATCCTTGTTGTGCGAAGGATCCTCTGACACTTTTCCAAAAAGCCCTGGGCATTCTCTCCCTCAGTACCACTAAATCGGAGGCTGGAGTCTACTAAACCTCTCTAACCTACATTTCTCGTCATTTGCCAAAGTTGGGACCACAAAATTTCGGGCTGGGGCAACCGGCTGGGCTGGAACTGTCCCCGGTGTCTCAAGCCCCTGAGTGACCTGCTCATGTGTCCGGGTAGCTAGAGTCTACGTGCCTCCCCCCAGAATGAGAAGTAGCAGCAGTAGTAGACATGGAGACGACATGTGCCAGGCTGGTGCACACCATCAAAATCTGGGCTAGGGTCTCCTGAAGACCCGGAATCACAATGGGCACTGCTGGTGCCTGAGCCTCTCCAACTGGGGTCTCAACTGCGGGGAGCTGATCCTGAGCAGTGGGAGGGTCCACAGGGACTGCCCCGGTTGCTGAGCGGGTTGCACCCTTCCCTCTACCACGGCCTCGACGACAACCTCGACCTCCAGCTGGTCTTGCCGGTGTCTGATCACCACGATCAGTAGCACGAGTCATCACCATCTGTTAGAGAATGAAAATAAAAGAAGTTTAGTTCCAGAGTTCAACAGAGTCACACGACAGAATTCAATAATGTGGATTTTTCCTAAGGGTCCTGTAGCCTCTCGAAGATAAGTAGACACGTCTCCGTACCGATCCGCAAGACTCTACTAAACCGGCTCATGACTGGTGAGACCTATTTAATCTAGCGCTCTGATACCATCTTATCACGACCTGATTTCGGAGTCGTGAAGGAGCATGTCATGGAACCAGGCAAGCCTCCCTTCTTTTCCTAAGCTAAATTTAATTTATAGTAAAAATACAATTTTAAAAGAATTTATTGATAATACCAAAAGTCTGAAGTTCAAAAATAATATTTGAAACAAAAATTAAAAATCTCCAACCCCGGATCCGGTGTCACTCATTCATGAGCTACTATATCATAAAATAAAGAAATGAAGAAATAGACAACATAGTCTCCAAATAAGCGCAACTGGTGGAATAAGGAAGAGAAGACGAGGTCCTGATCGCCAGCTGCTACCTTGACAACTCTAATGAAACTCTGACAGTTGCCCAATATCCACTACGGGTCCGGGTGTACCTGGATCTGCACACAAGGTGCAGGGGGTAACGTGAGTACACCAACTCAAAAGTAACGAACCAAAGCTATAGGCTGAGAGGTAGTGATGGACAAAACCTCAGAATTTACAATAAATAGTATACAAAAATTAGACATGCTAACAGTTTATCAGAATGAGTAAATATGCCAAGTATTCCAGTATAGTTTACTTGCCATCATAAAACTATATGTATGAAACTAGTGTGGATATGCACATAGTTCTCACAACCCTCACACAGCAGTCCATTCAGAACCGTATAGGGCTCTCAGGCCCAAGGAAAAATCCATCCCGGACTGTACATAATCATTGGTGACCGTAGTCACTTCGTACTGAGGAAATATGCCAATCCAGCCCCACGGAGAAAGTCCATCTCCGGAATACAAAACTCGGACAAGATCCATGTCTAGGGACAATCCATCCCTCACATAACATCCACTTCGTACACGATCCATGCCTAGAGAAAATCCATCCCTCAACATCAATGCGCTCACTGAGGTGTAAAGCTCCGGAGGGGCCCTAGTGGCCCAAGCGCCATATCAATCCAACGAAGGCATGATAAGTATCGCTGCGGTGTGCAGTCCGATCTCATAAATGTCTCAATAACAGGCTCTCGGCCTCACTCAGTCATTACTCTCCAGTCTCACTCACATGAAGTGATATGCTATAACAGGACTGAGTATATGAAATCAAATAATCACAAAATGAGACAGTAATATACGACCACTCGGGTCTCAACATTTTCGGTGTGAAGCCTAGCATTTATACTTAACATGATTTATAACAGGTTCACAATTACTACATTAATAGAAGTGCGGATATCGATCAGTAATAGCTACTAGAGAAATGCCATGGGATGAGCCAGGCCACCAATACTCGATGCACGCCCGCACGCCCATCACTTGGCATGTGTGTCACCTCAATTATAGTCATAAATCATATAGCTCGGGGTTTAGAACCCTCAGAACCAAGTTTGGAAACGTTACTTTCCTTAAAAATGGCTAAAATACTATTCTACAGTGCCTTTGCCTCTAAATTCGCCCTCCGAGTGCTCCAAATCTACAAAAAATCAGATGTATATCATTATAATATGCCAAGGAACAAACCCTAATCAAAATTTATCAAAAATACTCAAAAATCCCGAAATTGGTCAAACCCGACCCCCGAACCCACGTCTCGGAACTCGATCAAATTTACATCACAAAATACTCATCCTCCCACGAGTCTATACATACCAAGAACATTGAAATCAGAGTCCAAATGGCCCCTCAAATTCCCATTTTAAGGTCTCTAAATCACAAGCGCTAAATACCTATTTAAGCACTATTTTCCCCCAAAGTTCCACCACTAATCCGACCCTTAATCACATATAAACGAGTTTTAAGTCCAAAATCCTTACCTCAATGAAGAAATATCGATTTCCCTTTTCAAAAACCCTTCAAAATATTCAAACCCGAATATAAATGGTTAAAGAATGGCTAAAATTCGCTAAGTTTTTTTTTATAGGTTCTGCCCAGCGATGACCGCACATGCGGTCCTTTTCTCGCACCTGCGGACTCGCACCTGCGGTCTCAGGTACGCTCCTGCGAAAATGACTTAAGTACGGACTTCCGCACTTGCGACTCCATAGGTGCGGCCCAAGTCTCGCACCTGCGACCTTTTCTGACCCAGCCAACATCCGAATCTGCATAGCCTTGTCCGCTTCTGCGGGCTCGCACCTGCGGTCCCACATCCGCAGGTGCGGAAACACCAGAAGGCTTCCCACTAGCAACTCTAAAATGCCAAAAATCATGTTGTTACCTATCCGAACTCAACCCAAGGCCCTCAGGACCCCAACCAAAAATACAAACGAGCCATAAATGACCACCTGGACTTAGTTAAACCCTCGAAACACCCAAAATAACATCGAAACACCAAATCAACACATGGTTCAAGCCTAAAGATATTCAAACTTCTGAAATTCACCAACGATGCCGAAACTAACCAAACCTCGTACGAATGATATGAAAATTTTCACACACATCCAAAATGACGCTAGGAACCTGCTCGAACTTTCGGAATTCCATTCCGACCCTGATAGCCTATTTTGCACTGCCGACCGGAAATCGCAAAAAACTAACTTTCGCTAATTCAAGCATAATTCTACACTGGACCTCAAAACTACATTCCTAACACCCTCCTAAGTCCCAAATCACCTAACGAAACTATTCGAGCCATAAAATCTGCATTCCGAGGTCGTTTACCTATAAGTCAACTCCCGGTTGATTTTTCCAACTATTGAGCTCATTTTAGAGGCTAAGTGCCTTAATTCTCACCACGACCACTCTGAACTCGAGTCAAACAACCCAAGTCCACACAAAAGAGATGAACCACACAAGCAATGAAGTCAAAATGGGGGAAACGTGCTAAACTCTCGGAACGAACGGCCGGGTCGTTACATAAAAGATGGTAGTTGGGTAGTAAAGGAGATGATGACCTGTGCGCTAATACTATGTGTAGCACCCCAATTTGGGGAAAGTTATCAATTATTACATGGAAATGATCCTATAGGCTAAAAAACTTAGGACCCCTTTAATTCGTGTTTTAAGTAATAGTTATCGAAATTGCTATTTTTAAGACTAATTCGCTTAATTAAGTTTGGTCGGGACCCGCCGTTGTGGACCTCGAGGGGTGCCTAACACCTTCCCCTCAAGGTAATTTTGAGACCTTACCCGATCTCTGGTTATGCAAACTAGTTTCATGAGTTAATTATTCTAGGTTCCCTAACGCACCTTAACCTGTTAGGTGGCAACTCTTCAAATCCCATATCCCATCCCAAAAGGAAGGGAATTGTCTCAAAAATGTCGAAACCCCGGACTCCATGAGGAAAAGGGGGGCGACATAAGGTGAGGCCCATGGCTCACTAAGATTCTACTAGGGAATTTCATACCCTATGTTAGCACTGAGAAATACAACCAAGGGATGTAGTACCCTATGTTGGCAATAAAATAAGGCTTGCAGCATTCTGAGATGATACAAGGGAATGTCGTACCCTATGTTGGCAATAAAATGAGGCTCGTGGCGCTCTAAGATGCTACTAGGGAATGTCGTACCCTATGTTGGCAGAAAGTAATGCGTCCAGGGGATGTAGTACCCTGTGTTGGTGACAAGATGAGGCTCGTGGCACTTTGAGATGCTACTAGGGGAATGTGGTACCCTATGTTTGCAATAAAATGAGGCTCGTGGAACTCTAAAATGCTACTAGGGAATGTCGTACCTTGTGTTGGCAATAAGTAATTCAACCGAGGATGTAGTACCCTGAGGTGAAGATAGGGTACTCCTTATAGGGAAACTAAAATAACATGATTACACGTATATTAGAAGGAAATCAAGGATTTGAGAACTTCACTTGGTGATGTTCATCCTTCCACGAACTGTTTTCTAAAATTGTTTTGATCATGTTCTGAACAAAAGATTGGTTAGTTTTTAAAATGGTGGTCAGCTTGTGGCCTTGATTTCTTGGGCGACTTGACCTAGTGTCCATTACACTTGTTGGAATAGCTAGCTCTGTCGATGGTCGTACAAATTACCGGGAGATTGTGTCTTTATTTTCTAGTGATCTTCTTTCTCAACATCAAAACCACACTATTTTGCGCCTATTCCCATTTGTGTTTATGGTGCAAACAACCTTGCTCCCAAAATAATTTTTAACTGAGTAACTTTTGTTGACCCTTGAGACATTGTTCAGTCCTTCAAGCCATTTGCAGTCAAGGAAAATCCCAGATAGCTTTATGACTTTACCCATACAGTTTATGCCCGGCAATCTTTGCTTTATATAACGGGGAAACTATAATTGATTTTGCAGCCTTTTCTTTGCTTTGCTTTGACAAAATTAGACTCAAAAGGGACTCAAAGGAAGAGTACAAAAGAAAAAAATAAGGTGAACTAATAGGTATGACAACTTAATTAAGAATTTTCCCTTTCAGGGAAAAGACCAAAAAAATAAGAAAGGACTTATTTGGAGGAATATGCTGACTTCAATGGGCATGGCATGCACTTTAGACTGAATGTCTGATCCGTCCGAACTATCTAATTCTGAAAATCCATTGTAAACTTCACTTTGAAACTTAGTTCTTTGTCTTAAACATGCTTGTACTGGGATATATGGAGGCCTAAATCGATCAACGATGCCCTTTGTGGGTTTTCACCAATTGACCTTTCTCATTTGCCATTCTCTCGACTCACTATTGCCTTATAGTACCCGTGAGGGTTTTCACCAATAAGACTCTCTCATTTTATTTTTCTCTCTTTACAATGCCTGAGGAATCACCGTAATATACTAACTTAGCATCCTCAAAAGCTGATAAGAAGGTCTTAAAAGGGAAAGGTAAAAAGAACTATTAAACTGAATTACAACTTTTGGAACCATTTTAATGGAAAAACCATCGAAAAAATAAAATAAAATCATGCCCCAGTTTCTTTGAAAGCTGGGAAAATGTGGATTTTTGTTTTAGTGTGACCGAACCCTAGAGTGAGGCTGCCTACGTATCCTTTCGGAATCAGGTCGGACGTAGTTCTATTAACATAAACTTGTTTTAATGCTTTTTTTTTAATTTTTTTTATTAAGTACATTGGTTCCAAAAGAGGGGAATACAAAGAAATATAAACAAGGCTTCAAAGGGCTAACTAGGGTTGACCAGTGTTGGGTAGCGAGAATGATAGCTTTTTGTCATCCCAACCTGAGAATGCTATGTATAAAAATGCCCTGTCACGACCCAAAATCCATTAAGGCCGTGATGGCCCCGGACACCAATGTCGGGCAAGACAACACAAAATAGTTAAATTTAAATTTCCTAGTCTAGCGTTTGAAATCTTTATTACCTTTTATTTCATTACATAATAAGTGAATAAAAATCCATTAAGTAAGTAAAGATGGTTTAACAATCCACTTAAACAAAATACATCCAAAACTCATCCCAGAACCCGGTGTCACAAGTGCATGAGAAAATACTAAGAATTATACACGTACTACAGTACTTGTCCGGAATACAAACTGGACAAGGAATTTAAAATAAAACACAATATATATGAGGGAGAGTTTTTCGGCTACAGGTCATCTTCGGATGGTGAAACTCGTCTAAGTCTCCAAGTCTGCCACATCACTCGTCAAGCAGCACGACTAGCTATGAATGTACCTGTGCAACAAAAATGCACAGGAAGTGTAGCATGAGTCCGAAAACAACGTGTACTCAGTAACTGTCCCGCCTAACCTCGAAGAGGTAGTGACGAGAGGTCGAATTTTGACATTTGCTAGAGGGCAGTTTGATAAAATAAAGGGTGACACTAAGCATGGATATCATAGGCAATTTAACAAGTAGCGACAGGAAATAGCAACCTCTTTCACATTTAATATTGTTAAATCCTCGTCATTTCAGTTGACAATTTAAAATTTCCAGGCCAGTAATCAGGTAAAAATCACAAAAAATACGTAGCAAATACCATGCACAAGCAATGCCAAGGGTCGAACGGTAGCAAACATTTCCATAGATGCATCTATTACCCCGCTCGCGAATCGATCATGCGACGCGGTCATATATAAATAATAGAGTTACCCTGCTCGCGAATCATACATGCGACTCAGATACTCATAAATACATATGTTCACACAATAAATTCACATTTTATTAGAAAAACAGTTACTCAAGGAAGTGATAAAATTCTCTTTTTAATGGACTCGAAGATAGTATTTAATCTTTTCTGGAAATGCAAAGTTCGATAAGGTTTAAATATTATAAATTTATCAGTAAGGCTACAAGTACGACAAGTAAAACATGCTCTATCAGGAAAACAATTATCCACGGAAAATCAATTCCCTTTCTAGATGATTAAGAAAATAAACTTTAACCTTCTTAGGTATTCAGTTACTAATTCGATAATTTTAACGGTATAATTTTATTAGCAAAATTACAAGTACAACAAGTAAAGTATGCTAGTGGGTCCTAGACTACCCAAACACAAGCATAATAGTAGCTCACGGAGTCCCGTCACCTCGTGCGTACATAGCCCCCCACAAATAGTAGCACTTATTCAATTAGTTCACCTATGGAGAGAATTCCCCCTCACAAGGTTAGAAAGGAGACTTACCTCGCTCTGAAGATTCATAACCGGCCTCCAAGCCCTTCCGATGACCCAAATCAATGCACAACGCCCCAAAACTAGCCAAATAACGGGCAAACCAATGAAAATATACTATAATACTTGTAACAATTCAAATTATATAAATTTCCATCTTCGCTCGAAATTTGATAAAATTGCCCTCGGGCCCACATGCCCGGATTCCAAAATTTCTCGAAGACAAACTCTACCTATAGCCTTACTAACTCAAATATATAATTTACTCTAATTTTCCCGCTCAAATTCGTGGGCAAAATCCTAAAATACAAACTCTAGGTTTTCTTCCAAATCCCATAATTTTCAACAAATTCCCACACTTAAATCCGTACCTAAACCATGTTTTAACTTGAAATGAATTGGAACAACTTACCTTGTGATACCTGAAGGAAATCCCCCCTTGAAGCTCTCCACAATCGCCCACACCAAATGAAAATAGGAGAAGAATGGCCAAATTTCCCGTTTTTAAAACAGTGCACTACCTCCAGTCCTTCCGCACCTGTGGTGACTACGCCTGCACCTACGCGCCCGAAGGTGCACCCAAACTCTCGCACCTGCGGCTTCCTCCTTCCCCAGACGGCTCCGCACCTGCGCTCCCTCATCCGCATCTGCTCCTTCGGACGTGCGGAAATAACCTCACATCTGCAGCCCCCGGTCAAGACACCCTTTTTCCGCTTCTGCGACACCATAGCCGCACCAAAGGCCAAAACCTCGCAGGTGCGGTCACACCAGATGACAGCAGCCTCAACTTTCTCTCAACTCCAAATTTGATCCGTTAACCACCCGGAATCCACCCGAGGCCTCCGGGACCCCGTCCAATTACACCAACCTGTTCCAAAACATAATGCGGATCTAAACGAGGCCTCAAATCACATCAAATAACATCGAAACGATGGATCGCATCACAATTCAATCTTTATGAACTTGGAAATTTCCAACTTCTACATCCGATGCCGAAACCTAGCAAATCATGTCTGATTGACTGTAAATTTTGCACACAAGTTACATTCAACATTACGGACCTGCTCCAGCTTTCGGAATCATATTCCGACGCCGATATCAAAATTTCCACTTCCGGTCGGATTTCTCAAAACCTTCAAATTTCTATTTTTAGCCAAATGACTTCAAAATAACCTACGGATCTCTGAATTCACTTCCGATCGTGCTCCCAACTCTAGAATCACCATGCGGAGCTATTCACAGACTTAGATTCCCAAACGGACATCAATCTCACTGAAATGCACTTCAACCCAAACTTATGAAGTTTCTTCTAAAATGCTGACTTCTACAATATGCACTAAAATGCTCCTGGGTCGTCCAAAACCCGTTCCGAACATACGCCCAAGTCCGAAATCATCATATGAACCTTCTGGAACCTTCAAATCCTGATTTTGAGGTCGTTTACTCAAAATTCCAATCTTAGTCAATTCTTCCAACTTAAGGCTTTCGAAATGAGAATTTTCTTTCCAAATTGACTCCGAACTTCCCGAAATTCAACTCCGACCACGCCTACGAGTCATAATACCTGAAACGAAGCTGCTCATGGCCTCAAACCGCCAAACGACATGTTAGATCTCAAAACGTCCAGTCCGGTCATTATATTCTCTCCTACTTAAACATACGTTCATCCTCGAACGTGCAACGAACTGCTCTGGAATTGCCCAAATTCATTTTTTAACACTTCGTGTACCTACTTGTTCTGCCACCACTCAGTTGAGCTCATTAGCTCGATCAAATCTGACGATATCCTCCTTTATCCATACAATAAGCTCAGAACCCAGTTCCAACACCCGAAAGTCTCTGTCAGACCTGTTTCCAATATATGAACACCGTAGCAACAACCACACGATGCACCAGAACATGACTGCATACCTTTACTGAATTAGCACCATACACTGCATAATTCATCACCTAACCACAATGCACCTCACAACACATATATATAAGTCCTGCTATAATGCTTACGGTACCACCACAACGGAGGAGATGTATATAAATTCACAACCAACTGCAGAGCCAACAATTCATTGAATCTCTCCTCCTAACTAGGATCACACCTCATTATGAACCAAATGTTGGTAATTGTTCTATAATATACTTCACATAATCTTATTGCACTGATCCCCGATCTAATAATCTCGTCTCTCCCAGTATGACTCAATAAGGGACCACCCAACTCACGCAACTAATATGAACTTTCCTCAGAAAATAGGAAGTAAAACACAAGGAAAATTAAATATAGGGAACCTTACTCAATATCGCACTGTTGCGGCGTGCAACCCGATCCAAATAACATACCCGTGGTGGCGTGCCAGCCGATCCACACATAAAATTTACATAAGGAGATACACACTCAGCTAAAATGCTCATTACCACCAAATATCGAATATCGGTCACAAGCACGCTAAGTGCACAATACCATCCTGAGGAGACTGCTAGAGCCATACACTACAAAACTCAAACACAACTGAGGTGTGATGTATAATCTGAATCTTAAGAGCTATCTTGCTCACATAACATCATCACTACGAGGGAACTCAACAGATAGAGAATTATCGAGTCGTTTCCCAACTCACACGGCACAACAGAATATTACATGAGATGAACAAAGACAAAACAACATCTGATGTTCTAATACCTTTTCATGAAAAGCGCTATACCGAAATTAACATGCCTGACTCATATGGAGCCCATAATCATATTTAAATACATCCACCAACATCAAGTCTACCCTGCTCACACCAAACTAGTCTAATAGATTTAACTAGGTCCATAATACACCACTTTTCTCATAACACACAAGAACAAACGTCATAGCCGGGACAAACATCCCACAATCCACAACAAAATGAACCAAGCGCCCTCCAGGCATAAATTCTCAAATAAGCAATATTACACCTCTTTATACTTGGTCCAAATCTTCAATCCGTTAAGTGACTACATGTCACACTCGTACGATCTTCCCGTGGTCATGCTCCCACGTCCTTCCACAGAAGGTAACAAGTATGCACATCCATACCATCGACCACACTAACGTTGTGAAACAATTCAAGAACCCATAACCAGGATGCAAAGCCTCTTTCGTCAAACACCGATCTCCGGTGATACTGAAGACAACACCAGCTTACTCTAAACATTCAAACCCCTTTTTCTTGCTCATCCGAGATCATGAAATCCTTGTCAACACCAAACTGCAACCTCAATCCTTACTTCTAGTTTCATAATGCTTACTACACCTAACATGCCAATATGAAATAGTGCAAGAATTCCATCATAACCCTGAACCACTAATAGGGTGAACGCTTCATCATATAGAACCTTTTACCTACCTCAATTCAAGAGAACCACCACAACACACGATTGAATTCCTACAATCACAATAAATGCAAATCCTTAAGTTGTAGTCTATGCCACCATAATCCTTTCGGGATCCACCCACCCATGACATGCCATAATGCCTGAATGCTTCCAAATAAAATCTATCACGGCGAACGACAATCCTCGCACATACCTTCACAAATCACATGCATAACTTAATCACACTGAAGGAACTGATCACTGCCATACACGTGGAATTTCAACCATGGCTAACCAATCAATTTTCTTCCAATTTATCATTTACTTGACTTAGAAGTAACAATAGCCTCATCCAAAAATATGTTGAACCCAAGTCGACTCTCCTCTCGAGTGACTTTATATCACGAGACCACGCTGTCTCAAATCCTGCGGGTCATCTCATACCCTCCAATGCTTCATCGCAAGCCGAAGATAACATGGAACACTTTGAGCCTACTACCGCGGTCTGCTGCAAAAGCGAAATTCTTAAATATGTTGCGGACTGCCTAGGCACTACATTCTTAATGCTTTGGATTCATTAGAACCATTGTTGAGAGTCACCCACTCTGGCTTGATCCCGAATATAATAAACTCTACGGCTTCGCTGACACCTGAACACCCATCTTGATAAAGCACCTGACTGAATCCCTTCCCTTGTAAATTACCTTTATACTAAGCATAAATCCTGAATCTTTCCAAAAGCCTAAACCTAATTCAATAAGGCCAACCCTTGCACACCTTTATCAAATCCCATGCTCAATTACTATTCTACTCATTTCCACTTAGCTGCAATAACTTGCCAATACGCCGATAATCCGCAACCCGATGAGAAGATCATCCTGCAACCTCAATTGCAGGCGGTGGGACTTTCCCACTTATCCTGAAGTTACTCCTTGCACCACTCTTGACCACACCGAAATTATTTCTTCATTGCTGACACGATCTTGCTCAACCAACCCGTCAAATCTTCTAAATTCTCCTATTAGCATTCCATGAATACTAAAATTCCCTCGCATCAGTCACATATTCGGCCTCCTACCGAATAGCCACTAGAATTCCTCGCAGAAACTTGCCAACCACACGACCGCTAACCTACTCACATGAGATAACCCTCATGCGGAAATTACAAACTGACACCTTCCAATGACGTTGTACTGCACAATCTCTAAGACATCAATACCCCATCCTACCCCCGTTCTCATTTACCAACTTTATCAGTCCGTCCGCTCCTCATGGACATCTACTAAATGCGCGAAAATATCTTCTAATACACAGCTATGTTGCATCCTTCTTCATATCAAAGAACTCCTCTCTGTTGTATCCAATCTTCCGCTGAAATAGCCAATATTTCAAGTTAAGCCCGTGGACCCAATCACAGTCCACTAAAATTCTCAAATTGCTCCAAACTTGTCCTCAAGATGTGCAGCTATCTTACCACAGAACTCATATGCTACGCTGCCACTCTCCCGCTATGGTCAAACTCACTCCTTTAAGCAACTACTCGACTTCCGCTTCTTGTACCTGGCCTTCTAAAAATTTAGCCATCACCTGACACTTCCCACGTGTCCTTCCTCATCCCTTGCTGCCCCGTTGTTGCCTTAGGCCAATAACTATCTTTGTAGCACTTAAACCAGCAGATCACCACAACTTCAAACCTTTCCGAAGATCATCTTTCTTGAGCCGCCCGCATTAGAAATACCTATTCAGTCCTAAACCACCGCACACCATGATCTCTAACAACCGCTTCTTCAATATTACTTCACAACACTCTAACCCAATGAAACCCAAGAAACTATAATACCGCTGAACTTGACATGTTCTATCCGATCAAAGACAACGATACTAGACCGTTCGAATTTCTTTTTCATCTGATACCACAGCCGCTAAACGCTCTATAAAGTCGAGCATCATACGTTCACTTAGTTTTTTGAAATCTGATATTGAGAAATCATTATCTTCACTGAAATATGTTTCAATATAATATTCAGACTNCATTCAGCCATTCGGAGAAGAGTTGAGTTGCACTAAGAGACTTACGATTAAGTTCACTCAACTTCGCGGCGACAGTCCGGACTCACGGTTGGAGGGGAAGAAAAGTGCTGTTTTGTCGCAATAACTATTGGGATTGGTCGAGTTCCAGTCATAGATGAAAGTTCCACCTTACTTGAAAGCACCAAGTCTTATTACATTATCAACCCAAACTTTAACATTTATAGTTCAATTTCCTTTCCTCCGCCGGAAATAAACTACCGAAACCTCGGAATCACGCTCTGGGAAGACCTCATCTCAAGTCATTCAATGCCCCGAACTGTGGGCAAGCATCCCACCATCACATCAACACCGCGCAATAATTAATCATAAACATCATAACCACCTGAGCATATCCTCAAAGCTCTCCGAAACATAATTACTGAGCTAAAACAACATAATATCCTTCTGCAGGGCAACGACAGTAGCCTCAACCAACTACGCATGGAAAAACATCACGCATCATATCTGCTGTACCATTACCATTCCTCAAATTCCCGATTTATAGCAAGTGCTTCGGAACGTGTAAGATGGAATACGAAGAAACTTAGGCATAACCCTTAAAGGGAATCAAACTGTACGATGATAAAATCAAGAAGGAAAGTACTCCTAACAGCCCTGCAGCCTCTCGAAGATAAGTACAGATGTCTCCGTACTGATCCGCAAGACTCTACTATACTTGCTCATGACTCGTGAGGCCTAAGGGAACCTAGTGCTCTGATACCACGTTGCCACGACCCGAAATCCATTAAGGTCGTGATGGCGTCGGACACCAATGTCGGGCAAGCCAACACAAAATAGTTAAATTTAAATTTCCAATTGTAGCGTTTGAAATCTTTATTACCTTTCATTTCATTACATAATAAGTGAATAAAAATCCGTTAAGTAAGTAACGATGGTTTAACAATCCATTTAAATAAAATACAACCCAAACTCATCCCTGAACCCCATGTCACAAGTGCATGAGAAAATATCTAAGAATTATACACGTACTACAATACTTGTCTAGAATACAAACTGGACAAGGAATATAAAATAAAATACAGTACATCTGAGGGAGACTCTGCTGGCTGCGGGTCGTCTCCAAATGGTGCAGCTCGTCTAAGTCTCCAAGTCAGCCACATCACCCGTCAAGCAGAACCACTAGCTATGAATGTACCTGTGCAATAAAAATACACAGCAAGTGTAGCATGAGTACGAAAATAATGTGTACTCAGTAAGTATCCCGCCTAACCTCGAAGAAATAGTAAAGAGAGGTTGAATTTTGACACTTGCTAGAGGGATGTTTGATAAAATCAAGGGCGACACTAAGCATGGATATCATAGGCAATATAGCAAGTAGCGACGGGAAATAACAAATTCTTTCACATTTAATATTCTTAAATCCTCATCATTTCAATTGACAATTTAAAATTTCCAGGACAGTAATCAGGTAAAAATCACCGAAAATACGTAGCATATATCATGCGCAAGCAATGCCGAGGGTCGAATGGCGGGAAGCAACGATAATAAAAGTTGCACTGCCGAAGGATCGAATGACTCAAACCATAGATGCATATATTACCCCGCTCACGAATCGAACATATTACGCAGTCATATATAAATAGTAGAGTTACCCTGCTCGCGAATCATACATGCAACTCAAGTACTCATAAATACAGATATTCACACAATAAATTGACATTTTATTAGGAAAACAGTTACTTAAGGAAGTGATAAAATTATCTTTTTAATGGACTAGAAGATAGTATTTAATCTTTTGTAAAAATTCATTTTCCAAATTCGATAAGGTTTTAAATATTATAAATTTAACAGTAAGGCTACAAGTACGGCAAGTAAAACATGCTCTATCAGGAAAATAATTATCCAAGGAAAATGAATTCCCTCTCTAGATGATTAAGAAAATAAACTTTAACCTTCTTAGGTATTCAGTTACTAATTTGATAATTTTAACGGTCTAATTTTATTAGCAAAATTACAAGTACAACAAGTAAAGCATGCTAGTGGGTCCTAGACTACCCAGACACAAGCATAATAGTAGCTATGCACGGACTCCCGTCACCTCGTGCGTAAGTAACCCCCCACAAATAGTAGCACATATTCAATTAGTTCACCTATGGGGACAATTCCCCCTCACAAGGTTAGAAAGGAGACTTACCTCGCTCTGAAGATTCATAACCGGCCTCCAAGCCCTTCCAAGCCCTTCCGATGACCCAAATCAATGCATAACGCCCCAAAACTAGCAAAATAACGGGCAAACCAATGAAAATATACTATAACAAATTATATAAATTCCCATCTCCGCTCCAAAAGTTGACCAAATTGCCCTCGGGCCCACGTGCCCGGATTCCCAAATTTCTCGAAGATAAACTCTACTCATAGCCTTAATAACTCAAATATATAATTTACTCTAATGTTCATGCTCAAATTCGTGGGCAAAATCCTAATATACAAATTCTGGTTTTCTTCAAAATCGCATAATTTTCCACAAATTCCCACACTTAAATCCGTACCTAAACCATGTATTTTACTTGAAATGAATTGGAACAACTTACCTTGTGATGCTTGAAAAAAATTCCCCCTTGAAGCTCTCCACAATCTCCAAACCAAATGAAATTAGGAGAAGAATGTCCAAATATCCCATTTTTAAAACACTGCACTACCTCCAATCCTTCCGCACCTTCTGTGACTACGCCCGCATGTGCGCCCAAACTCTCGCACCTGCGGCTTCCTCCTTCCCCAGCCAGCTCCGCACCTGCGCTTCCGCGTCCGCATCTGCGCCTTCGCAGGTGCGGCAATAACCTTGCACCTGCGGCCTCCAGACAAGCCACCCCTTTTCCGCTTCTGTGACACCATAGCCGCACCTGCGGCCAAAACCTCGCAGGTGCAGTCACCAGATGACAACAGCCTCAACTTTGTGTCAACTCCAAATTTGATCTGTTAACCATCCGGAATCCACCCGAGGCCCCCGGGACCCCATCCAATTACACCAACCTATTCCAAAACATAATGCGGACCTGCCCGAGGCCTCAAATCACATCAAACAACATCGAAACAATGGATCGCATTACAATTCAATCTTCATGAACTTGGAAATTTCCAACTTCTACATTCTATGTCGAAACCTATCAAATCATGTCCGATTGACCCCAAATTTTGCACACAAGTCACATTCAACATTACAGACCTGCTCCAACTTTCGAAATCGCATTCCGACCCCGATATCAAAATTCCCACTTCCGGTCGGATTTCTCAAAAACCTTTAAATATATATCTTTAGCCAAATGACTTCAAAATAACCTACAGACCTACGAATTCAATTACTATTGCGCTCCCAACTCCGGAATCACCATACAGAGTGATTACCAGACTCAGAATCCCCAACTGACATCAACATCACTGAAATGCACTTCAACCTAGACTTATAAAGTTTCTTCTAAAATGCTGACTTCTACAATATGCACTGAAACTCTCCAGGGTCGTCCAAAACCTATTCCAAACATACGCCCAAGTATGAAATTATCATACGAACCTTCTGGAACCTTCAAATCCTGATTCTGAGGTCGTTTACTCAAAATTCCAATCTTAGTCAATTCTTCCAATTTAAGGCTTCAGAAATGAGAAAATATTTCCAAATTGACTCCGAACTTCCCGAAATTAAACTCCAACCACTCCTACGAGTCATAATACCTGAAATGAAGTTGTTCATGGCCTCAAACCGCCAAACGACGCGTTAGATATCAAAACGACCGGTCGGGTCGTTACATGCCCCTACAGAGGCATGTAAAACATAGTATCTCTTGACCGCATCAGCATTGACGGATATATCAGTCACCTTTCCTTATATATTTGCAGTGTGTAGAGCTCCTTTTGAAAATACTTTCTTGATGAAGTAAGGACCTTGCCAATTCGGGGCAAACTTTCTGTTTGCTTCTCTCTTGTGCGAAAAGATACGTTTTAAAATAAGTTGTCCTACCTCAAATTGTCTTGGGCACACCTTTTTATTGTAAGTGCGTGCCATTCTTTGTTGGTATAACTGACCAAAACAAACTGCCGCCAAATGTTTTTCATCAATTAAACTCAAATGTTCCAATTGGGACTTGACCCAGTCAGTATCCTCGATCCCTGCTTCAACATTGATTCAGAGAGAGGGAATCTCAACTTCATCAGGTATGACCGCTTCAGTTCCATAAACCAACAAGTACGGAATTGCGCCAACTGATGTACGGACAGTTGTTCGGTATCCCAAAAGAGCAAAAGGCAGTTTCTTGTGCCATTGTCTAGACCCTTAGACCATCTTCCTAAGAATTTTCTTAATGTTCTTATTTGCAGCTTCAACAGCTCCATTATCTTTGGACTGGTAAGGAGTACAGTTGCGATGCTCAATTTTAAATTTTCCACATACCTCTTTCATCATATGACTATTCAGATTAGCAGCACTATTTGTGATAATGATTTTTGGAATATTGAAACGACAAATAATGTTGGAGTGAACAAATTCTACTACTGCTTTCTTGGTAACCGCTTTAAATGTAATAGCTTCCACCCATTTGGTGAAGTAATCAATTGCAACCAAGATGAATATGTGGTCATTTGAAGTTTTTGGCTCGATTCGGCCAATGAAGTCCATTCCCTAAGCAATAAAAGGCCAAGATGACGATATAGGATATAACTCTGACGGAGGCGAGTGAATCAAATCACTTTGAATCTGATGCTAGTGGCACTATCGAACAAAACGAAATCAATCTCGTTCCATAGTAGGCCAATAATATCATGCATGTATGATTTATTTAATAGAACATATCAATTCATGTGCAGACCACAAACTCCCGAATGCGCCTCATTCATAATCATTTANTCTTTGCTAGAACATACCCATTCATGTGCGGACCACAAACTCCCGAATGCACCTCATTCATAATGATTTCAGCTTCTTTGGCATCCACACATCTCAACAAATTCAAATCCGGAGTTCTTTTGTATAGGATTTCCCCACTCAAAAAGAAACCATTAGAGAGTCGCCTAATAGTTCTCTTTTGATCACTATTAGCATGTTCCAGATATTCTTTTGTTTTCAGATACTGTTTGATATCACGGTACCATGCTTCACCATCTAGTTCTTCTTTAATTGTATTGCAACAACCATGTTGATCCCGAATTTGAATTTCTAATGGGTCAATGTAATATTACCCGGATATGGAAGCATTAAGGCTAAGATGGCCAAGGCATCAGCTAATTCATTATGAAACCTAGGAATGTACCTGAACTGGATGGACTTGAACCTTTTGCTAAGATCTTCAACACATTGTCTATATGGAATGAGCTTGATGTCTCAAGTCTCCCAATCACCTTGAGCCTGCCGAATAAGCAAATCTGAATCTCTTATCACAACAGTTCATGCACATTTAGGTTTATTTCCATGTTAAGACCCATGATGCAAGCTTTATATTTTGTTATGTTGTTTGTACAGAAGAAACAAAGTCGCGTCGTGGCAGGGTAATGTTGCCCAATAGGTGATACAAGAATATCCCCAATCCCTACGCCTTTGGTGTTGACATCCCCATCAAAGTATTTTTTCCAAATTTGACTTTCATCTTGGACTACTTCAACTAAATTAATCTCTTCTGGGAAAAATGTGTTCAAAGATTCATATTCATCATCAACCGGGTTTTCTACTAGATGATCAGCTAAAGCTTGTGCCTTCATGGCAGTGCGAGTGACATAAACAATATCAAAACCTGTAAGCAAGATTTTCCACTTTGCCAATCTACGAGTTGGCATCGGCTTCTAAAAGATGTACTTCAGGGGATCCATTCGGGATATGAGGTAAGTCGTATAGGCCAAAATATAATGCCTAAGATTCTGAGCGACCCAGGTTAAGGAACAACATGTCCTTTATAAAAGTGTGTATTTGGTCTCATAAGTAGTGAACTTTTTGCTCAAATAATAGATTGCTTGTTCATTTTTGCCTGTGGCATAATGTTGACCCAAAACACAATCAAAGGAACTATCCATTACTGAAAGATATAAAAACAAAGGCCTACCAGGTTTTGGCGGGACCAAAACAGGGGGATTTGACAAATATTCTTTGATCTTATCAAAAGCTTCTTGGCACTCATCTGTCCACTTGATAGCAGCGTTCTTTTTCAACAACTTGAAAATGGGCTCACTTGTGGTTGTAAGCTGTGCAATGAACCTGCTGATGTAATTCAACCCCCCGAGTAAACTCATGACTTCTGTTTTGTTCTTCGAGAGAGGCAGCTCTCGAATGGCCTTCGACTAACTATTAAACCCAAAAGCTTCCAGAAGGAACTCCAAGTGCACATTTGGCTGGATTGAGTTTGATATTGTACCATCGTAGCCTTTCAAAGAACTTTTTCAAGTCTTGCACATGGTCAACTTGTGTTCTGGACTTAATGATCACATCATCAACGTACACTTCAATCTCTTTGTGCATTATGTCATGGAATATGGTAGTCATGGCCCTCATGTAAGTTGCTCCTTCATTCTTCAAATCAAATTTCATAAACCTATAACAATAAGTTCCCCATGGAGTAGTGAAGGTGGTCTTTTCTGCATCTTCTTCATCCATCAAAATTTGGTGATACCCAACATAACAATCCACAAAAGATTGGATCTCATGTTTAGCACAATTTTCAACAAGGATATGAATGTTGGGTAAGGGACAATATTCCTTTGGACTTGATTTGTTTAAATACCTATAGTCAACACAAACCCTGATCACATTTGCACTTAGTTGTTTTATGATTTCTTCTTTAATGTTATAACTCATGTTTGTCTTAAACTTCCTTTATTTTTGCTGGATTGATGGAAAATTAGGATATGGAAAGCTTATGAACCACTAAATCGACACTCAAACCCGGCATGTCATCATACAACCAAGAAAATACATCTCTATACTTGAACAAAACTTGAATTATGGAATCTCTAGTCTTTTGTTCAGTATGAATGCTTATTTTTGTTTCTCTTGTTTCCTCAGGACTTCCCAGGTTAATTGCCTCAGTTTCATTTAAGTTAGGCTTAGGCTTATTCTCAAATTGATCCAATACCCTTTTTATTTTCTTAAGATCCTCATCTTCATCATACTCGACTTCTTGATTTATTATTTTGAGATTAGACAACTTTTTAAGATCTGGGCATGAATTCCGCGTGCATGTCATGTTTTTAAAGCCACCATTAATGAAACTGAAAAGGATAATAAATTAATAAAAAATAGGGAAATGAAAATATAAAATTTTACTATGAAGCTGGAACTTCATTTCATTGAATTCGAAAGGATAAAAGGGTTAACATCAAAGCAAAGAAATTAAACTAAAAATATATGGATTACAACCCTTAAAATAATCCAAATACAGAAAAAATAACAAAACAGGCTACCAAGACTCAATCCTGATGGGAAGAGGAGTTTATTCCCAGTTGTTGAGCGAGGTATCTGGACCAATCAACTGAACACTTGCACAGCTAGGGCCCTCACCAAATTAAACCATATTGATCTCATAGAACATCTCCTTGAGACCCTGTCAAACTTCATCAATGTCATCCTAAGTAGAAGGATTTTGGACTTCTTCAAATTGTGGCTTGACAAAAGAGTAGGCAATGTGAGGTATTGGTTTGGTCAAATTCCAACCATTCTTTTTGCGGGCCTTGGCTCTGTCTATGTTAGCTGATGTTGGTTTAAAACCGAAGCCAAAGGTATCTTTCTTCGAAAAGGGAGCAATGGGGTTCACAATTCCCTACAGAGAGGATCCTAATCCTTTTCCTGGCTCATAGTCGTTCCTTAACATCAACGAAGCTACCATCATAGATGTGGCTGAAAGACGGGGATGCACAATTGGTTTTCCTTTTTCCACTTGGTCCACCTCAATCACCTCAAATATTTAATATATGATGGATTCACATCCTTCATTGGCCTCGATACATGGAATAGATGGGTCTTTATAGAGAATGAGTCGTCCTCCCTATGAACGACAATTCCTTACATGTCATACTCGAATTTGACAATTTGATGTAGGGTGGATGGTACATCTCCGGCCATATGGATCCACGGCCTTCCAAAAAGAAAAATTATAGGAATTTTTCATATCCAACACTTGAAAGAAAATGTTAAAATCAACCAGGCTGATTGTCATGGTGAATTTGATCTCCCCAATAGAGTCTCTTCTTGAACCATCAAAAGCTCTTATGCTGACATTACTAGTTTGAATTCTCTTAGTGTCAATGTTCAGCTGTTGTAGAGTAGAAAGAGGGTATACATATGCACTTGAGCCTCCATCAATCATGACTCATTTTACGTAGTTCCCTTCACATTTGACCATAAGATGCAAAGCTCTATTGTGCCCAGCCCCTTCCTCAGGCAAATCATCATCGCCGAAAGTAATTCTATTTACTTCAAAGAATCTTTCAGCCATTTTTTCTAGCTGATTCACCGTTGGCTTTTATGAGACATATGCCTCATTCAGAGTTTTGATCAACACACGTAGATGTTCTTCCGAGTGCAAAATCAGAGATAACAAAGATATCTGACCAGGGGTTTTCCTTAGTTGGTCAATGATTGAGTAGTCTTGCATTTTCATCTTCTTAAGGAATTCCTCCGCTTCTTTTTCTGCAACACGTTCTTTCACTTGCAATTGACTTTACCTGACTTGCTTAGCTTTTCTCAATTCCTCTAGTGAGTAGTACCTTCCAGAGCGTGTCAAGCCCCTCATTTCATCTGTTTCTTCAACTATCTCTTTTCGTTTGTATGTCATGACATTCTTGTTATAATTCCAGGGAATAACTTTTGTGATTGTCACTGGGAGTTGTGCAACATGTCGGATCACAACTGGCTCTGTTATACTTCTCAAACCATTATTCGGAACAATATTTTGAATGCCCCAAGGATGTAAAGTTTTGGCCCACCCAATTGAACCTCAACCTTTTTGTGCTTGCAGGGACATAAAGAATCATTTTTTCCAAACCTTCCAAGTTCAAGCTAGAGCTCGCACCTTTCACAATCAACGGTGCCAATTGTAGTGGGCTTACTGTCACTTTTGGTTCTTTTATGGTTCCAACAACCATCTATGTCTTTCCAGACTGCTTATAATGCCGATCATCATAAATCATACCAATAAAATATGTATTATTATGAGTTGGGAGTGGATTGTTTGTGATATTAGGAGTATCCTCATTGTTTGTCACCACAATTGCCTTTGCTTCAATCAAATCTTTAATGGCTTTCTTTAACGTCCAACAATTTCTCAGTACTATGACCTTGGGTGTTAGAGTGATACTCACATTTTGCATTTGGGTCAAAACTTTTTGAATTTTTATTCACATAACGTGGCATGATAGGTTCAATCAACCGCAACTGCATCAATTTTCGAAATAGGCTAGTACACGATTCTCCAATTGGTGTGAACTCTTTCTTTTGCTCATGTTCTCTCACATATTCTTGTCGAGGACGAGGATTATATGATGCCTGAAAATTTGGCGGAGTTGAGGGGGGCATTGTGGAATCGGTTCCCGCCATTGTTGGTTATTGAGAGGCCTAGCATAAGCCTGAGCATTAAACAATGTATATCGTTGCAAGGGAACTGAGTACCGAGGACCCTGAGGCAGATAATAATGTTGAGGAGAATTGGATTGTCCTTGTTGGAATTGCAAGTAAGAATGAACTAGTCCTATTTGAACTCCCCTGAATCCAGATGCCATCATGGATCCTTCCTCCTTTTTTTTCTGATTTCCAAAACTGCCTGGCCCGCTTTAAATTGCTTGTGGTCGCCTTAAGGGCTGCCTGACTCATAATTTTGCCCGACTTCATGCCATTCTCAACTATTTCGGCAATATTAATCTCCCCAGCGAAGGGTTTACCAATGGCGGCCAAAATGTGATGGAGGTAATCAGGATCCTGAACTTGGAGAAAATAGTCAATCATTTCTTGCTCCTTCATTGGTGGTTTGACCCTAGCAGCCTTCTCTCTCCACTTGATTGCATATTATCTTAAGCGTTCGGTTGGTTTCTTCTTTATATTGACGAGAGAAGATCAGTCCGGAACTATATCAATATTATACTGAATTTGTTGGACAAAATCTTGAGACATGTCATTCAGTACGTGCCAGTGAGAGATGTCTTGATCTATGAACCACTCTGATGCAATTCCTGTCAAACTTTCCCCAAAATAAGCCATGAGTAATTCTTCTTTGCCTCCTTCTCCCCTTAATTGGTTACAACACCTCTTCAAATAGGAAATTGGATCACCATGCCCATCATACTTGTCAAACTTGGGGGTATTTAAGTCGGGTGGAAAATGAACATGGGGGAACATGCATAGATCGTTAAACGAAACACTCTTGTGGCCTCCCAAACCCTGTATGTTTCTCATCGTTTGTTCAAAGCTATTCATTTTTCTGGTCATTTCCTCTTGTTCCATATTCTTGTAGGGCTTTTCGATCTCAACTGGGAATATGTTCTGAGGAGTATGCTTGTATGAATCTGGAACCTTGAAAGTCAGTTTTGAAGAGAAATGTTGGGAATCATGAGCATTCAATTGTGGATCATTGTTGAGCTTTTGGGCGAGAGTCGGTTGAGGATAGTGAAAGTAGGGACAATGGGTACAGTAGGTGGGTCATTTCTGAGGGGTGCGGTTGGAGGACGTGGAATGGAGGTACTGGGGATAGTGGGAAATTTAATGCTCGGACTGAATCCAGGTTGGTATGGGTTACTTTTTATGGAGATGGGCACTTGATTTGCAACTGACACATTATGAAAATTATCTGAAAGCCCTATGGGTAGTGGGGGAGGTGCCTGTACATTCACCCAAGCTTGGTACATCTCTGCCAATTGTTGCTTCAACAATCTTATTTCTTCAATCAGTCCCGTACCTTGTTCGACCAATTGTCCATGGACATCATCATTATCTGACTCATTCTCACTGTTATTTTCCATTCTACTTTTTCCTTTTGATCTCGTATTGTAAGGCTGAGTCTCCGGTTTAAACCACAAACCAACCACCTCCGCTTAATTTTATCTTTTTTTAGTGACAAACAAAAAATGTTTCAGAATTAGGCATTTTGTAGAAATTAATCACACATTGTATGTCATGCACCTAATGCTATTTTCATTTCTAAAATGATCTTGGAAGGCTTCATGTTTCATCCCGGCTTATTGATTTATTTCCTCTTGAATTTAACGCTCTTTTTCTTTGCTTTTTTTTAAATTTTTTTCTCACTTTTGTTCAGATTAATTATGGCTATGATCGCATCCGATGAGGATTGCCTACATATCGTGACGCTGCATAAATCAGATCATTACGTAGTTCAGGGGGGAAATAATAACAATTTTTTATGATTTGTTTTTTTATAAAAATAAAATAAAACAGACTAAAATATTTTTCATTCATTTTCAATCAATTTTTTATAGATATACAATGAGAGAAAAAGAAATATATAAAAACTGGCTCTACTGAATCTAAAGACAAAACATGACTGGAATAAAACAATGTTAAGAATAAAAGGCTCCAAACATAAAATTAAAAATGCAACAAAAAAAAATGAAATTGAAACCTAATTGACTGTACTAAAACTTTAATCTTCAATGGTCTTCTTTCTTAAACTAACATCATCAATGATCTTCATCTCTTGGCCTCCACTCTTCCCTCAAAGTCTCGTACAAATTTTGAAACACTGGTGGGAACTATGGGATGATGACACGTGCATGTTGACCAAGTTTCTCATTGTTTAGATGGCGATGATCATCATGAATATACGCTACTTTTTTGTCAATCGAAGTACTTGCTCTCTTGCTTACCCCATATTCACGTGATAATTCCGCAACCACACCTGGGTAGTGTTGAGAGAATTCCCCATCTGAGCCTCCCGTCCCTCATATTCTTTAATGTGACGGTTTAGTAAACCTCTCTCAATCATCCACTGACGCCGCTCTGCCTCAAAATCTGCGTGTTGATGCCCCATCTTTTGCCTTTTTATTTCTTCTTATTGTGCATAAAGCTGACCCTTTGAGCATATCCAGTGGGCCCTTTCTCTTTCAAATTTCTCTTTCTGCTGATCAAACTCCAGTTGTTGCTGGTGCGCATCCACTTCAATGACACTCAAGTCTTCTTGCAACTTATGTATTTCAGGATTTTTGTTCGTCTCAACTCTTCTAACTAAACCAATCGTGTTTGCCAGTTCTTCTTTTAAGTTGGCTGCCTCATTGTTAGCATGCTTTAGATATTTATCCATGACCGCAAGGCAGATTAATAATCTTTCTCAATATTTAAATGAATGTGAGCGACTACGGCTTGTTGCTGGGCTTATTGTTAAGCTATGGTCATCTGAGCATGCTCCAATTCCTCTTTCAACCTTTCTATTGTTCTTTTATCATTTCTCGTCCTGTTGGACCCCTCAGGCCTATCTCTAAAGGAGGAAGGATCGTGAAACCAGGTAATATATTCAGGGATCACCTCTCCATGATCTCCTTCTTCTACCATTTCATTCAACTCCAAGACTTTACTTGACTACCAAATTTTCATAATTACTTCTTCGTCATGAGGTTGATCTTTACCAAAATCATAACAGAACTTGATCATATCTCGGGTTGGTGGAACCTCTTGTAGTCTTTCGAATTGGTGCATTACCCGAAGTGGAGCATAGGGCTGAACACCATCCAATCCTATGAGTACCAAATAAGAATGGTATGCAGACTGACAAATAGCCTCTTTTGGGGAAAACCAATCGTACTTCCAAGTGGTCTGTTTGGCGGACAAGTAAGAAGTAGTTCTTTCCAGGCATCAATCCCTTCTGGTAAGTCACATTCATCAATTCTTTTCTAGTGATCATAAGTATGATTGGGCCATAGCTCCCTAAAATTAGTGATCGTAGGATAGCGATAAAAATGCTCCAAAAACCATATATGTAGCAAAATGTTGCAGCCGTCAAAGTTTCGCGCACCCAATTTACATCTAGTTAAAGCACAAAAAATGCAAGAAAGAATCATAGGGACAAAAGTATAATCATCCCCTTCTGAGGTCATATCCTCAACTACACCTGCCAAGCGGCTGTCAATGCGTCATTCCCTTTTCGGGAAAACTACACGCCGCAAAAAAGCAACCATAAATGAAAACCTTCTATGAACCTTCCATGTTTTCTTATTTTCTTTGATTTCAGTTTTCCCACATTCCTTTCGAAATTGCATTCTAGGCCGTACAAGTGAAACAGAAATCTCAACTTAACCCATTTTCCTCCTAAACCTGCATATTGTCCGTAATTTATGTTCAAGAGCTTGAAAAACTTACCCTCATTCACATTTTTCGGTACTATGGGCCTTTGGGGGCGAAGAATGCGGCCCCACCTTTGGAAATCGGCGATTTCCTCCAAGGTCGAAATCATTTCACAGTCAGTAAAATGGAACATATTTTTTTAAGGATCCCGGTGCGGAATCAAAGCTTCAATCACATCCCTCTTGGGCTTGATCGTTATCATGTGAACCAAGTGTCCCAAGTACTTCTTTATTTGTTTTCACTCATATTACTTAAAGTCTCTCCACCAATCCCACAACAACTAGGGTATCTGATCGACAATTAGAAAATCTTGTATCCCTTCTGATCTGGGCCTCTTTTTAGACTTACCTCTTTCTCCACTCATGGTGTAATGTTTAACCAGACACGGGGTTAGACTTCAATCAAATATATTATTGGCACAAGAAAATTGATTTCTCGGGTTTTGACTCTAAAAAAAATAAATAAAAGCCAAATTGTGGGACTAAAAAAATTACATTAGTAAAATAATCATGAAATTAAAGAAAAAATAAAAAGGGCTCAAAATGACTTTCCTTTCGTAAAAATAAGTGAAAATAAAGAATAAACTGGCCTCCCATTTCGCATTTCCGAGGAAAGTTTCAAGGCTATTTCGACAAAAGGACCGGACGCAAGGGCAAAACTGGTCAAGAAAGAAAAAACTGACAAAGTGACTATATTTTTTTTTTTTGAGAGAAAAAGAAAAGAAGATAAAAAAAATAATAGTCCATAGACACCTTTTCTTTTGTTTTTTTTTGTTTTGAAATGGGGTTGAACCTGATGAAGGTTGCCTACTTATCTCACATCTGGTGAGAATCAAACCCGCGTAGTTCAATTTAAATAAATAATAAAAAGAAAAACTATTTTGAAATTGTGATTTTACACATTAGAACCCTTCAAAATTTTATAGAAAAAATGGGGTTTTTATGAAAATTTTGAGGAAATTTTCTCTTTCCCTCTTCCCTCTTCAATCAATCTATCCTAAAGCCGGTCAACATTTCAGTCATGTGTAATGACCCGGCCGGTCGTTCCGTGAGATTAGTCCCCTTTTCCTTGTTTCTACTTTATCATGTGTTTCTTGGCTTAGTTATGTTGTGCGGGTCGGTTGGTTCGGGTTCAGAGTGGTTGTGGTGAGAAATGAGACACTTAGTCTCTTAAGTTGGCCTTACGGTTGGAAAAGTCAACTGGAAGTTGATTATTAGGTAAACGACCTCTGAATGCAGATTTTTGGGCTCGGGTACCTTCGTTAGGTGATTTGGGACTTAGGTGTGCGTTCGGAATGTGGTTTGGAGTCACGAAGTAGAATTAGGCTTGAATTGGCGAAATTGAGTTTTGGCAATTTCCTGCCGGCATCGGAAAATTTGCTATCGGGGTCGGAATTGAATTCCGAAAGTTAGAACAGGTTCGTGGCGTCATTTTGGATGTGTTTGCAAATTTTCAGGTCATTCGAACAAGTTTTGTGTAGTTTCGGCATCGTTGGTGATTTTGGAAAGTTTGAAAATCCTTAGGCTTGAATCATGGGTTGATTTGGTGTTTCGATGTTATTTTGGGTGATTCGAGGGTTCGACTAAGTTTGGGTGATATTTGTGACTTGTGGGTACCATTAATTGAGGTCCCGAGTGCCTCGGGATGAGTTCGGATGGTTAACGGAGGAGTTTTTGGCCTTAGAAGGTTGCTGGTATGATCTGTTATGTGAATCCGCAGATGCGGAGGAGTGGCCGCAGGTGCGGTCACCGCAGGTTCGGAAATGGCTAAAGGGGAGAAGGACCACAGATGCAGATGATTGGCCGCACCTGCGATGGTAGATGAACCGCAGGTGCGAGTCTGAAGGTGTGAGAAATGTTCCGCATGTGCGATGGTCACTAGGCAGAATGTATAAAAGGATGCCTTCGCGAATTTTCTTATATTTCACCATTTTTGAAGACGGGTTTGGAGATTTTTGAGGGATTTTGAAGTGGGATTCAAGGGAAACGCATTGAGGTAACGTTTTTGAACCTAATACTCGATTCTATGTGGGTATTTGACTGATTAATCACGAAATTTGTGGGATTTAATGGTGTAATTTTGGAATTAGGGCTTGTAAATTGGAGAATTTTGATTGGGGATTTGAGGCGTCATTAGAGGTCCGATTTTGATGTTCTTGATATGTATAGACACGTGGGAGGATGAGGATTCTTGTGATGTGATTTTTATCCAATTCCGAGACGTGGGCACGGGGGTCGGATTTGGCCAAATTCGGGATTTTTAGTTGAATTTGATAATTTCGAGTGGGTTCGTTGCGTAGCATATATTAATGATATAAATCTAATTTTTCGCAGATATGGAGCAATCAGAGGCCGAGTCTAGAGACAAAGGCATTGACGGCTAGGATTTTACCCGGTTTGAGGTAAGTAACGTTTCCAACCTTGGTTCTCAGGGTTCGAAACCCCGAACTATATGCTATATGATTATAAATTAGGTGATGCACATGCCAAGTGACAGGTGTGCGGGCCTAGACCGAGTGATTTGTGGTCTGGCTCATCCCATGGCACCGTCTAGTAGCTATTTCGGATTGATATTCGCACTTTTATTGACGTGGTTAATGTGAACATGCTAGAAATCATACTAAGTCAAATGGTAGGGCTTCACGCTGAAAAATGCTGAGACCTGAGTGGTCGTATATTGTTGTCTCCTTATGTGTTTATTTGATCTTGTGTACTCTATCCTGTCATAGCATATCAAATCATGCCTCAGGCTCGGTAATTGTTTATTTTATATATATTCATTATTTAGGGAAAGTTCATGCATCTATGAGCCCATGTGAGCGAGACTGGAGAGTAACAATTGAGTGAGGTCGAGAGCCTATTATTGAGACAGTTATGAGATCGGATTGCACACCTCACCGATACTCAGATCATGCCTTCGTTGGCTTGATATAGCGCTTGGGCCAATAGGAGCCCCTCCGGAGTCTTTACACCCCCAGTGAGCGCATTAATATTGACGGATAGATCTTCCCTGGACATGGATCTTGTCTGAAGTTGATGATATGTGAGGGATGGATCATCCCTGGACATGGATCTTGTTCGAGTGTTGTATTCCGGAGATGGATCTTCTCCGTGGGGGATGGATTGGCCTTTTCCTCAGTACTAAGTGACTACGGTCACCGGTGTTTATGCATATTCCGGGATGGATTTTCCCTAGGCCTGAGAGCCATATACAGCACTGAGTGGAATTCTGTGTGAGAGTTGTGAGCACTATGTGCATTTTCACATTGTTGATACGTTGACATGTACAGTATTGTGATATACCTGGGTTGCTTATCATATCGGTCATTTTTTTTTTCATTATCAATTGAAACTGTGAGCATGCCTAAATTTTGTGTATTTATTTCATTACAATTATTGAGGTTTTGACCGCCACTACCTCTCATCCTGTAGTTGGGTTTGTTACTTCTGTGTTTGTGTACTCACGTTACCCCTGCACCTTGTGTGCATATCCAGGTACAGCGGGACTTAGTAGTGGTTGCTGAGTTGCAGTCAGAGTTCCTTGGGAGGCATCGAGGTAGCAGTTGGCGATCTCAGCCTCGATTATCTCCTTCTTTATCCACCTATCATATTTACTTATTTCAGACAACTCTGTGTCGGCTCTGTATTTTGATATTTTGATGTAGTAGCTCATGACTCGGTGACACTAGATCTGGGTTCGGGTTTTCTTTTATTTATGTTATTGGTGATGTTAAACCCTTAAATGCTTTTATGAAAACGAAACTCTTGCTATAACTATAACGATTTTTCCTGAAAATAATTTTTAGTGATGAAATTTGTGCTTTCCTGATTTCACGATAGGATATCACGACCGGGTATTTGGGGTCGTGAAAAGTTGGTATCATAGCCCTAGGTTATGTAGGTCTCACCAGTCATGAGCAGGTTTAGTAGAGTCTTGCGGATCGGTACGGATACTTCTGTACTTATCTTCGAGAGGCTACAGAACCCTTAGAAAAAATCTCACATTTTTGAATTCTGTCGTGCAAATCTGTTGATTCCTGGACCTAAACTTCTGTTATTTTCATTCTCTCACAGATGGTGAGGACTCGCGCTACCAATAAGGGTGACCAGACACCGGCTAGACCAGCGAGAGGTCGAGGTCGTGGCAGAGGGAGGGGTGCAGCCCGTGTAGCAGCCAGGGAAGTACCTGTGGAACCTCCTATTGTTCAGGATCAGGTCCCCGCCACAGATGTTCCAGCGGGACCAGCTCAGGCACCGGCAGTGCCTATTGTGATTCCGGGTCAAGAGACCCTAGCTCAGATTTTGACGATGTGCACCCGTCTTGCACATGTATTCGCTATGTCTACTGTTGCCGCTACTTCTCAGGCCGGGGGAGGCACTCAGACTCCAGTTTCCGAACACCTGAGTAGGTTACCCGAGGGGTTTCAGACACCGGGGGCAGCTCCAGCCTAACCGGTTTCCCTAGCCCAGGATTTTGTGGTACCAGCTTTGGCAGACGATGAGCAGTGCAGGTTGGAGAGATTTAGTAAACTTTAGCCTCCGACTTTTAGTGGTATTGAGGGCGAGGATGCCCAGGGTTTCTTAGACAAGTGTTAGTGGATTCTTCGCACAGCAGGGATATTGGAGGCTAGTGGGGTCCCATTTACTACCTTCCAGTTCTCAGGAGCTGCACTCGCTTGGTGGGAGGCCTATGAGAGGTATAGACCTGTTGATGTAACGCCGCTTACCTAGCGTCAGTTCTCCATTTTTTTACTGGAGAAGTATGTACTACTGTCCCGTAGGGAGGAGCTGCACAGGGACTTCGAGTAGTTGCGTCAGGGGGACATGACCGTGATGTAATATGAGATGACGTTCGTTGATGGCCTCACTTATCAGCTGCGGATATTTCTGACCAGGGAGAGGGTATCTACCGCTTCTTTTGAAGAGGTGGTTGACATTGCCAGAGAGATTGAGTTAGTTCGCCGCCAGGAGCGAGTCGAGAGGGAGGCCAAGAGGCCTCGAGGGTCTGGTAGTTTTGGTGGTGTTTTCAAGAGCTCAGTCTCAGCACAGCATAGGTCGTTCATTTAGGCCTCCTCAGCCAGTCTGCCCAGCCAACAGTGGTGCATCATCGGGGCATGGTCCCCGCAGCTCTCATCCGGGCCGTTCCTTATTTAGTGCACTTCTAGCCTAGAGTTCATCTCGGCTACCATCAGTTCAGGGTTCCTCGGCGCATGGTTCTTCTAATGGTTGTTCTGGTTCTCGGGGTTCCCTTCAGTCCCCACTGTCATTTGCTGAGAGGGGTTGATTTGAGTATGGTGATCCGGGTCATATCAAGAGGTTTTGTCCCCGTCTTTCGGGTGGTTCATTCCAGCAGAGAGGCCAGCCTTCAGCTTCAGCACCAGTTACTTCACCACCCGCCCAGGCAGCTAAGGGTGGGGTCCAGTCAGCTAAAGGCCGCCCTAGAGGGGGAGGTCGATTAGGTGGAGGTCAGGCTCGATTTTATGCACTTCCAGCCAGACCAGATGCTATGGACTCATATGCAGTGATTACAGGTATTGTGTCAGTATGTCATCGAGATGCTTTGGACTTATTTTATCCAGGTTCCACGTATTCTTATATTTCATCATACTTTTCTCATTTTTTGGATATGCCTCGTGAGTCCTTAGTTACATCTGTTCATGTGTCGACCCTGGTGGGCGATAATATTATTGTGGACTGTGTGTACCGGTCGTGTGTGATATCTATTGGGGGTCTGGAGACCCGAGTGGATATGTTATTGCTTAGCATGGTTAACTTTGACGTGATATTGGGCATGGATTGGCTGTCTCTGTGTCATGCTGTTCTATATTTTCACGCTAAGACCGTGACCTTAGCGATGCCAGGATTTCTGAGGGTGGAGTGGAGAGGTTCGGTTGAGTATGTGCGTAGTAGGGTGATTTATTACCTGAAGGCTCATTGTATGGTAGAGAAACAACGTTTATCATATTTGGCTTTTGTGAGGGATGTCAGTGATGAGACTCCCACTATTGATTTTGTTCCTGTGGTCCATGATTTTTTGGACGTGTTTCCTGCTGACCTGCCAGCTATGCCACCTGACAGGGATATTGATTTTGGTATTGATTTGGTGCCGGACACTCAGCCAATTTCTATTCCACCATATCTTATGGCACCGGCGGAGTTGAAGGAATTGAAAGAGCAGCTTCAAGAACTCCTAGATAAGGGGTTCATTCGGCCTAGTGTGTCGCCTTGGGGTGCACCAGTGTTATTTGTAAAGAAGAAAGATGGTTCCATGAGGATGTGTATTGACTACAGGCAGTTGAACATGGTTACAATCAACAATAAGTATCCCTTTCCTCGTATTGATGATTTGGTGGACCAGCTTCAGGGATCCAGAGTGTTCTCTAAGATTGGTTTGAGATCCGGGTATCATCAGCTGAAGATTCGGGATTCTAATATTCCCAAGACAGCTTTCAGGACTCGTTATGGTCACTATGAGTTTATGGTTATGTCTTTTAGGCTGACCAATTCCCCAGCAGCGTTCGTGCATTTTATGGACAACGTGTTTCAGCCATACATGGATTCTTTAGTTATTGTGTTCATTGATGACATCTTGGTATATTCTCATAGCCAGGAGGAGCACGCTCAGCATTTGAGAGTTGTTTTATAGAGATTGAGGGAGGAGAAACTTTATGCAAAGTTCTCCAAGTATGAGTTCTGACTTGGCTTAGTAGCTTTCTTGGGGCACGTGGTGTCTAGTGAAGGTTTTCAGGTTGATCCGAAAAAGATAGAGACGGTGCAGAGTTGACCCAGACCGTCCTCAGCTACGGAGATTAGGAGATTCCTTGGTTTTGCGGGATATTACCGTTGCTTTGTGGAGGGATTTTATTCTATTGCTTTTCCCTTGACCAAATTGACCCAGAAGGTTGCTCCGTTCAGGTAGTCAGGCGAGTGTGAGGAGAGCTTTCAGAAGCTCAAGACTGCATTGACCTCAGCTCCAGTGTTAGTATTGCCATCAGCTTCAGGTTCTTATACCGTATATTGTGATGTCTCGAGGATAGGCATCGGTTGTGTTTTGATGTAGGAGGGTAGGGTGATTGCCTATGCCTCACGCCAGTTGAAGACTCATGAGAAGAATTAACGAGTGCATGATCTCGAGCTAGCATCCATTGTTCACGCCTTGAAGATTTGGCATCATTATTTGTATGGGGTGCATTGTAAGGTTTTCATTGATCATCGTAGTCTGCAACATCTGTTTAAGCAGAAGGATCTGAATTTGTGTCAGACGAGAAGGTTGGAGCTTCTCAAGGACTATGATATCACTATTCTATACCATCCGGGGAAGGCAAATGTAGTGGCCGATGCCTTGAGTCACAAAGTAGAGAATTTGGAGAGTCTAACATATCTTCCAGTAGCAGAGAGACCATTAGCACTTGATGTTCAGGCCTTAGCAAGCCAGTTGGTGAGGTTGGATCTATCAGAGCCCCATCGGGTATTAGCTCGTGTAGCTTCCAGGTCTTCTCTTTATGACCGGATCAAAGAGCGCCAATATGGCGACCCACACTTGCTCGTTCTTCAGGACAGAGTCCGACGAGGTGATGTCAGGGATGTAGTTATTTGTGATGATAGGGTTATGAGCATGCAGGGTCGGATTTATGTTCCCAATGTGGATGGGCTTCGAGAGTTGATTCTAGCATAGGCCCATAGCTCGCGGTATTCCATCCATCCGGGTGCCGCAAAGATGTATCAGGATCTGAGACAACATTATTAGTGAAGGCGGATGAAGAAGGATATTGTTGAGTTTGTAGCTCGGTGTCTCAACTGTCAGCAGGTCAAGTATGAGCACTAGAGGCCAGGTGGGTTGCATTAGAGGTTGGATATTCCGGAGTGGAAGTGGGAGCGGATCACCATGGACTTTGTAATTGGGCTCCCACGGGCTTCGAGGAGGTTCGATGCTATATGGGTCATTGTGGATTGGTTTACCAAGTCCGCGCACTTCATTCCTCTTGGTACTACTTATTCTTCGGAGCAATTAGCTGAGATTTATATCGGGGAGATTGTCCGGTTGCATGGCGTTCCAGTTTCTATCATTTCTGATAGAGGTACTCAGTTTACATTTCAATTTTGGAGGGACGTGCAGAGAGAGTTAGGTACTCAGGTCGAGTTGAGCACGGTATTTCATCCTCAAACGAATGGGCAGTCAGAGCGCACTATTCAGATTCTGGAGGACATGTTGCGTGCTTGTGTCATTGATTCTGGGGGTTCATGGGATCAGTTTCTTCCACCCGCGGAGTTTTCATATAATAATAGCTATCAGTCGAGTATCCAGATGGCTCCATACGAGGCTTTATATGGTATTAGGTGTAGATCTTCGGTTGGTTGGTTCGAACCGGTTAGGCTATTAGGCACAAACTTGGTACAGGATGTGTTGAATAAGGTGAAGTAGATTCAGGAGCCGCTTCGCACGGCGCAGTCTAGGCAGAAGAGTTATGTGGATCGGAAGGTCTGGGACGTGTCTTTCATGGTTGGGGAGAAGGTGCTACTGAAGGTGTCACCCATGAAGGGTGTTATGTGGTTCGGGAAGAGGAGTAAGTTGAGTCCTCGGTTCGCTGGGACTTTTGGGGTGCTTCAGAGGGTTGGAGAGGTATCTTATAGACTTGCTTTGCCACCCAGCTTATCGAGCGTTCATCCGGTGTTTCATATTTCCATGCTTCAAAAGTATATTGGTGACATGTCTCATGTTTTGGACTCCAACATGGTTTAACTTGAGGGTGATATGTCATATGAGGTAGAGCCAGTGGCTATTTTAGGTCGACATGTCAAAAGGTTGAGGTCTAAGAATATAACTTCAGTAAAGGTGCAGCGGAGAGGGCAGCCGGTGGAAGAGGCCACCTGGGACACTACCGGAGATGCGGAGCGGATATCCTCACTTATTTGAGACTCCAGTTATGTTTCTAGACTCGTTCGAGGACGATCTTTTGTTTAAGAGGGGGAGAATATAACGACCCGGCCGGTCGTTCCGTGAGATTAGCCATGTTTTCCTTGGTTTTGCTTTATCATGTGTTGTTTGGCTCAGTTATGTTGTGCGGGGTCGGTTGGTTCAGGTTCGGAGTGGTCCTGGTGAGAAATGAAACACTTAGTCTCTTATGGTGGCACTACGGTTGGAAAAGTCAATCGGAAGTTGACTATTAGGTAAACGACCTCAGAATGCGGATTTTAGGGCTCGGATAGCTTCGTTAGGTGATTTGGGACTTATGAGTGTGTTCGGAATGTGGTTTGGAAGTCCGGAGTAGAATTAGTCTTGAATTGGCAAAATTGAGTTTTGGAAAGTTTTGGTCGGCACCAGAAAATTTGCTATCGGGGTCGGAATGGAATTCCAAAAATTCAAACAGATTCGTGGCATCATTTTGGATGTGTGTGCAAATTTTCAGGTCATTTGGACGAGTTTTGGGTAGTTTCGGCATCGTTGGTGATTTTAGAAAGTTTGAAAATACTTAGGATGGAATCATGGGTTGATTTGATATTTCAATGTTATTTTGGGTGTTCTGAGGGTTCTACTAAGTTCGAATGATCATTTGTGACTTGTGGGTACCATTAATTAAGATCCCGAGGGCCTCGGGATGAGTTCAGATGGTTAACGGACGAGTTTTTGACCTTAGAAGGTTGCTGGTATGATCTGTTCTGTGATTTCCGCAGAAGCGGAGGGGTGGCGACAAGTGCGGTCAGCGCGGGTGCGAATTGGGCATCACAGGTGCGGAAATGGCTAAGAGGGAGAAGGACCGCAGATGCGGACAATTGGCCGCACCTGCGAAGTCGCAGGTGCGATAGATGAAGCGCAGGTGCGGAGTTGGCCTTTTAATGAAATCTCGCACCTGGGACCGCAGGTGCGAGAAATGTTCCGCAGGTGCGGTGATCACTGGGCAGAAAGTATAAAAGGATGCCCTCGCAAATTTTCTTATATTTCACCATTTTTGAAGAGGGGTTTGGAGCTTTTTGAGGGATTTTGAAGAGGGATTCAAGGAAATGCATTGAGGTAATGTTTTTGAACCTAATACTCGATTCTATATTGGTATGTGACTGATTAATCACGAAATTTGTGGGATTTAATGGTGTAATTTGGGGGATTAGGGCTTGTAAATTGGAGACCTTTAATTGGGGATTTGAGGGGTCATTTGAGGTGCGATTTTGATGTTCTTGGTATGTATAGACTCGTGGGAAGAGGATGATTCTTGTGATGTGATTTATATCAAATTCGGAGACGTGGGCTCGGTGGTCCGGTTTGGCCAATTTCCGGATTTTTGGTTGAACTTGATAATTTTTTAGGGGGCTTCGTTCCTTAGCATATATTAATGATATAAATCTGATTTTTCGTAGATTTGGAGCAATCAGAGGCCGAGTCTAGAGACAAAGGCATTGAGGGATAGGATTTTAGTCGGTTTGAGGTAAGTAACGTTTCCAAACTTGGTTCTAAGGGTTCGAAACCCCGAACTATATGCTATATGATTATAATTTAGGTGACGTACATGCCAAGTGACGGGTGTGCGGGCGTACACCGAGTGATTTGTGGCCTGGATCATCCCATGGAACCGTCTAGTAGCTATATCGGATTGATATCTGCACTTTTATTGACGTGGTTAATGTGAACATGCTAGAAATCATACTAAGTCAAATGCTAGGGCTTCACGCCTAAAAATGCTGAGACCCGAGTGGTCGTATATTTTTGTCTCCTTATGTGTTTATTTGATTTTGTGTACTCTGTCCTAACATAGCATATCATTTCATGCCTCAGTCTCGGTAATTGTTGATTTTATATATATATATATTCAATGTTTTGGGCTAGTTCATGCATCTGTGAGCCCATGTGAGCGAGACTGGAGAGTAACGACTGAGTGAGGCCGAGATCCTATTATTGAGACAGTTATGAGATCGGACTGCACACTGCAGCGACTCTCTAATCATGCCTTCGTTAGCTTAATATAGCGCTTGGACCAATAGGAGCCCCTCCAGAGTATGTACACCCCCAGTGAGCGCATTGATATTGAGGGATGGATCTTCCCTGGACATGGATCTTGTCCGAAGTTGATGATATGTGAGGGATGGATCGTCCCTAGACATGGATCTTGTCCGAGTGTTGTATTCCGGAGATGGATCTTCTCTCTGGGGGCTGGATTGGCCTTTTCTTCAGTACTGAGTGACTACGGTCACTGGTGTTTAGGCATATTCTGAGATGGATTTTCCCTGGGCCTGAGAGCCATATACAGTACTGAGTGGACTTTTATGTGAGAGATGTGAGCACTATGTGCATTTCCACATTGTTGATACATTGGCATGTAAAGTACTGAGATATACCTGGGTTGCTTATTATATCAGTCATATTCTGTTTTCATTATCTGTTGAAGCTGTGAGCATACCTAAATTCTGTGTATTGTTTTCATTACAATTATTGAGGTTTAGTCTGTCACTACCTCTTAGCCAGTAGTTTGGGTTCGTTACGTCTGAGTTGGTGTACTCACGTTATCCCCTTCACCTTGTGTGCAGATCTAGGTACAGCGGGACCCGGTAGTGGTTGTTGAGCTGCAGTCAGAGTTTCTTGGGAGGCATCGAGGTAGCAGTTGGCGATTGCAGCCTCGATTATCTCCTTCTCTATCCACCTTTCATATTTACTTATTTCAGACAACTCTGTGTCGGCTCTGTATTTTAATATATTGATGTAGTAGCTCATGACTCGGTGACACTAGATCTGGATTCGGGTTTTCATTTATTTATGTTATCAATGATATTAAACCCTTAAATACTTTTATAAAAATGAAACTCCTACTGTAACTATAATGGTTTTTCCTAAAAATAACTTTAAGTGATGAAATGTGTGGCTTGCCTGATTTCACGATAGGCGCCATCACGACCGGATATTTGGGGTCGTGACATTAAGCCTACCAAATAATGTTACATTTAGCACTGAAAAATGAACATGTTAGTCTAAAAAATTGGTACATGTGCTAGACGGGCCCTACCCCTGTGCCGAGTCCTGCTAACTCCAATGTACATGATACAAATAAAGCGTAGCCTATTAGGGATATTCATTATTTGTGGCTTATTCTTATAAGTTTTCAAATCCTAAAGGAGATGGTATCTAGATTTGGCTTACCCGGGCAGACAACCCGAGTCGAGGAGCGTCAAGCATCACCAGTAGTAGAACATCACTTGCTAGCTAACGGTTCTCTCACCTAAACATGTGTGGCTAACTGCTTTATCTAAGGACATAAATTTTATGATGCTGGTAGGCAAACACAACATAACTACCTATCAGAAGACTCAGCTGGGTGTGAGAGAGGGTACCATTTATATCACAGTTCAAATAAATATTAAAGCGGTAAATAAGTGACAAATAGCACATTAGGCTACCAAACACAATAATATCCAAGACATGATAAAAGCCAAACAAGAATCAATATACAAAGCTCAAATTCTTATTAATTGTCCCCAACAGAGTCGCCAGCGCTGTCACACCTGTTTTTTCCCACACAACACTATTATGAGGTTGAGTTAGAAGAGTTTTTCCAATTGAAGTGATGTTTTGAAAATGGATTATTTATTATTTAGAGTCGCCACTTGGAATTGAGTTTTGGTGTTTCAAGTCACCTTTTGCGAATCCCTTATCAAAAGAAAGATTTGACTCATAATTCATGGTCTATGAAAATAGAAAACTGCAGTAAGGAATTCTGTTGACCGAGGGGAAGGTGTAAGGCACCCATCGGGTCCTGTGGTTCTAGCACGGTCGCTTTATTGACTAATGTAAGGCTTAAATCAATTTTTAGTTATTCTTGTATTTTATTGATTACTGCTTATTTATTCCCTCTTAATTAATTATTATATTTTATTAATTGTGTTCACCAAGATGCGGAACGCACACAAGGTACTTCTTTGAAATTAAACGTTAAACCAAGGTACAGAATGTACACATGGTTATAACATAATTATTTTAAATCTAAAAGCATCGAGACGCGGAATGCGCACATGATCCTTTTATTATTTAAGCATATCAATTCAAGATTCGGGTATGAACACATGAGCTAATATTTAAAGTACTTCTAATGTTTTTCTAGTGTTTTAGAGTTATTTTCCTATACTAATTTGAGATTGTAGTGAGGTCATGATTTATGGAGTAAGGATTGAGGTTAGAGTGTAAGATTTCCGCTTAAAGATTATTTACAAGGCTAATTATATTACTAACTTGTGAAAACTATTTACAACTATGAAATTATTATCATTTTATATCTCTATATTAACATCAGTTAGTTATAAGAATTGGATTAATTATACTCCTAAAATAAAATCGGCAATTTATTGTTAAGAAAGTAGGAAAGTCTATAAATTAATTTGATCGGCAAAGTAACGATCTAGCCTACATATTTATCCTTTGGTCCTAATGACCCTTTTATAGATAAAACTAAATTCTATTCGAATCCAAGTAAATCTCATGGCCCATATATTATGTGCTATTATTATCACTCTAACTCAACTCCCACAAATCATTCCAAACTTCCACTAAACAAATGGTTCAAGGAACCAGCTTTCATGACAGTAAGGCAATCAAAAGTCCAAGTCACGACAAATGTGCTAATGGACATCAAACACCAATTAAAGGAGGCACATAAGGATGTGCATGGACAGGGAATTTTAGTAACGAAATGCTACGAATCATTAGACCCAATTGATAAAAAACTTAAGATTACTTTATTTTATACTCATAACCAACTACAACAACAATCAACAGAGTGAAGATGAGTAATAAGAACTCAAGAAACTTTTTTTTTTGTGTTTCTTTTACATTTTTTAGCTATTAACAAGGAAAAAGTAAAGATGCATTCTAACCTTTGAATGATACTCTAGTTATGTGGCACTGATTAACAATAATATTGATATCTATTGGAGTTTTTCCTACCGGAGGAAATCCCCATCCCGCAATGAAAATATTATTTTAGGTCATGAGTAAAAATTTGGTTCAAATTTAACTTGAACCGACACCCAAACAAATATTCAGTTCACTCTAGTTCAAAAAAAAAAAACTCAGAACAACTCAAAAATACAGAAATAAAAATAAAAGATGAAGCCAAAATTAATCAGAACTAACAAAACTATCTTTCGTGTTGATGATAAAAATTCGAATATTACCTTTTTTTTGTGAAGCTATTTACAATAAAATCACAGCCACAATCTATTGATTTCCAAAGCTAGCAATGCTAACTTTTCTAGAACCTCAAACTCGAAACCGCAAACAAAATCTCGAGCTCTATCTTTAAACTTTCTTTGTTTCTTACTTGCATAATTTTTCTACTTCTTTTCATTCTCCGCCTTTCCCCTGTTCTATTCTCCTTTTTTATAAGCAAAACTCTTGGCATTTTTTGTTGTTCCCGCTATTTGGAGTGGGGGAACGTGATTGTTGATTGTATGTGTGCATTGTGTCGTGTGTTTGTGAGTGAGAAGTGAAGGGTTTGAGGGGAATGTGGTATAATGGGGGTGTTACCTTTTAGTATTATTACTATTATATATATATATATATATATATATATATATATATATTTTAACTTTTTAATAACTCTTTTTTTATTAATTAAAAATGAAGATAAAATATATAGCCCTATACACACACACACACACTAACCAACTTACTTTTAGATTTAAAAAAAATTATATAAGTAAGAGAACCCAATATTTGTACTATAATTTAAATTATACTAAGAAAAAATACCATAGCTTGCTTATTACAATTCTAACTAAACGATACTCTCTCTCTCTCCATATATATATATATATATATATATATATATGTGTGTGTGTGTGTGTGTATACATATATTTGTGAATTTTTGTTGTTTGTAAATAGAAAAATAAAATATATACTTTAAGAATGTGAGTTTTTTTTTTTAAATTAGATCAAATAAAATCTATTAAGAGTAAGATTAACTTTAAAACGTCAAGATTAGACCTAATAAGAATATTTACACCAAAATAATATATAATTTGGGTGTGGTCAAAAATTAGTGAACGACGTGCTAGAACTCAAAACTATCGGCCGGGTCGTTACTATTACACCCCATTTTTTGGCTCGTGACCTAGTGACGCTCGGTATAGGGATTTTGATTCAGTATTTTGGGTTTTGGATTTAACATTTTTAAATTGAAATTTTGTGGGAAAAAGATTATTATTGTTTAAATATTTTATGAAAACCGATTTGTTTGAAATTTGTGAGGCTTACCTAGTTCCACGATAGGCGTCATCACAACCGAGGTG
>ML348915.1:1105-48697 GCA_005239505.1 Nicotiana paniculata | reverse complement strand
GGGGGGGGGGGGGGGGGATTGTGACAATACTTAATAGGACTAATACAATCAATTAAAAAAATATATTTTTACCCAATTTTGAAGTTCTTATATAGGATTAGCAATTTGAAAGAGCGAGAGCTGAGTTTCCCCATAATATAGAAAGGCACTAAAGAATTGGCAAACTCTCTGAACAACTCAAAAAACATGTGGTGATCATATAGTGAGCTTATATGGCCGATAGTAGTAATAATAAGTGACACCTTCTGTCTTTAAACGTCACACATAATTGGCCGAACGAAAGAGAGCTGACTAGGAGTGTCAAACTATCTTTCTTTTTTAACTAGAATGTCTGGTCTTTTATAAAAAAATGTCACATCCCAAACTTGGGAGCGTGACAAGTACTCAATCGAGATAATTCGGCCGAGAAAGTCTGTACTACTTCTATCCGAACTTACTCAAAAATAATAGTACAATACAATTCATTAATTAAGTGGTGAGGAGGATCAAGTAAACAACAAATCGAATTCGTTATCAGTAGTTACATCATTTATAAGTTTCAAAATACATACTTTTTCATTGTTTGATGTGGAACGTGTGATACAATTACAAGATCACTACTTTGACTTTCCCCATACCAACATACCCCACACACTATGTCTACAGAGCCTTTATTAGATACAAAAGAGTACAATGATAGTGCTGGCAACAAGGTTCCGACTATACCTCAAAACATGATAATAAAATGAACAAAAGATACATGACCCCGAGTGAAGTGGGGCTCACCAAATCAGTTGGGAAAAGATTGTAGAGCTATCGGTGATCAGTTTCGGCTGCTGTGGAACCACCTGTATCCATTAAAGATGCAGCGCCACCGGTAAAAGGGACGTTATTACTGTCGAATAGTACTAGTATATATGACTAAACACTCTCTCAATGAAACGAGCAGTAATGCAAGTAAGGACAGTCATAATATCAGTTAAAGCCTCAAACAATTACCAAATATCAAATTAGGGATCAGATAAGTTTTAAATAAATTTCCAAATTTTAAGTTGGGAAATCTTTGGTACCGGTATGCAACTATTCACAATTTTGATTACTATTTCCAACGTAGTCACCACCATGTGTGCGGCATGGCGTCCAACCACTACCCGAATGGCTAGGCCGTCTTATGCGAGGCATCAACCAAATCACAATTTCTAACATAGTCACCACCGTGTGTGAGACATCACCCTTTTCTATCAATCAACCAGTTTCATATTTCTTGCAAATCTCTTCATTTCATTAGTACTAATGGCCACAATTGTATTATTATCTTGGCACATTGGCCATGTTTCATATTTCACATTTTGCTTTACTTGATTCGGAGTTCATGTTTCGTATTTCACGCACACCTTTTTACTTTGAACCATCATCATGGAATTTTAAAAAACAAGGCATTTCTATTCAAGATATTTAAGCACACATTTGAGCAAATAGGTATTTTAGGCACATTACGATTTCTTACCCAATCTTTCATTAGCTTTCATTTGAAACACAACATGAAGTCAAGGCATTTATATATTCAACCCCTAATTTGAACACATTCACAAATAGTAATACAACATAACAAGAGCATTGGAATTACATAATGATCATGGATGTCGTTTGACACCAGCCGGGTAATTGATTCATAATAAGTAACTCGGGACTTACATGGATATTGTGGGGTTAAATTTTTAAGAACAGAGTTTAGCCAACATACCCCACTTGAGCTTCTCTAACTCTAAAATGTTCCGAACTCTTAGCCACTTCGATCTATTTTACAAATATGACAAATTGAACTAAAATTAGGAAGATGATCATGGTTGTCACGCCCCAAACCTGGGGAGACGTGGCTGGCAACCAATGTTGTATTGGCCCAAGCGAACCACTCTATATTTTTTTTTTGTAACTAACATGGGCCAACATGTCTACAACTCGTAATATATAACTATAAGTGGGCAAACGCTATATCAATGAAGATCGTTCTTAAACCAAGAATACATATGGGTCGTCAAAGCCTCTGACATACTGTAAGAAATGAACCTCTTTCTACAAAGCCTCTATGATTATTTGACATCAAATGGGACAGGGTATCGGCCTACCCATAAGTCTATAGAAAAACTCTGACACAATGACTTATAGACTCTGCTTCACTCCGAATGATGTGGAGTCTTACCGATCCTTCGCTGAATGCTAACCTCGTCTACTATGAGAGCTTGTAAAACTGATTATCTATACTCGCAGGCGTGAATGCAGTGTCCCAAACAAAAGGTATTTAGTACGAATAATGTACCGAATATGTAAGGCATGTAAATCAGTATATAAAGGATGTGGAAGAAACATGGAGTAAAGGATTTCACCTATAAGTCTGGATAGCTCTCTAAATCATGAAATATTTATAATGTCATGCATATGCATATAAATGTCATATAATGCATAGGTCTGTACGTACATAACATCATCAAGCCTCTGAGGGCATCCCATCATATCATTTCAGCCTCTGTGGGAAAAATCATCAACGTATACCAATTGATCAGGTGGTTGTGCGTATATAACATTGTGTAACCTTTTTCCATATCCCATATACATATAATATATGCGTATATAACGCTATCTGGTCATGGGTAAATGCACATGTATAATGAATGCAATGCATAATGAAGTAAGTCAATACGATCTCTTGGAATGGCATGAGACCCATGAACAGACGATATAATAGTAGGACATATGGGGAATCAAGCACATAGGCAACCCTAGTACTTCTATGAATAGAGTCGTTTATGAAATTTGTGCGTTTGCTCGTTTTATTTGTATCATAGGGATCATGCCAAAAGGAAAGAAGAGATAGCCTTAACATACCTTACTTGAGGAATTTATCAAACACTTTTACTTAGACTTGCCAAGAACAACTTTTACTCCTTTAAATCTTTGAACAAAAACTAAGCACTTCTTGTGATCATAGCATATTTCATGTTGTTGGACATATGGAGTATCATGGATGTATGTTTTTGCTATGTTTCTAAAGTAGGAGACTCCCTAATAATAGAAGGAAAGATTTCAACCTTCTTCTATATCTCAACTGCAAAGAAGTATATAATATAAAGGCTTAAAGATTTGCATGATCATGTGTAAATAAGGCACACCAAGTGTTATGACTAATATGCACTTTGGTACCATCCTTGGCCAATTTTATGCTATATAACAGCCCATTAATTCCCCTAAAATGCCACCTAATCTCATAAACCAAAGACTCATCATTTCCCAAGCCATTTGTTGCCACGTTGGGAGGTTTATCAAGCCTATCCAAATATTTTAACTACTTATCCACCCTAATAATTTGATGACTAAGCCACCAAAACTCCCTAATCTTGCCACCTAGCTCCAAGACTTGCCTAGTCAATATTAAATTCCCTACTTGCTGCCACCTCAATCCTAAGTTTATTAGTCATGAGTCCCCCTTATCCTCATGATTCCACGTGGATTCATGCAAATGACACTTATCAACTTATAACTAATTTCATATTCTTTGACTTTATACCAACATTTAACCAGTTATTCACACAACAATTTCTAGGTCTCGATTCACTTAAATACTAATATATTTTATATACCTTACTATCATGGTCATGTGGTCTAGCACTAGTCCATAAATCCAGGGTATTATAGCTTGGACCATATTTTATCCCAAAATATCAAACATCAATAAAACTCGCTTTCTTCGATTTGTTTACCCTCTAACCTTCACAACACTTGTTATACATATCATACGTACTTACAACGTCAAAAATAGTCTTGTCCTTGAACTTATGTCGATTATCTTACGACAACCCAAACATACAAAATTACGGGATATAACAATAGTTCTAGCTCATTTGAGCATTTCATCGAGCACTAGGTGTACATTAAGGTTTTAAGGTCCCTTTATGGACAATTCCATCACCCCACAATCTATTCTTTACCATTTTTATCTCAACAATCTCCCTACGCCCTATGATCAAACATGCATGCAAACTAAACAACTCCCTTACCCATGAATTGTCTTATTAGTTTCCCATTTCTAGTTAAATTTCGAAATTAAGAGTTAGGGTGTAGAATCTTACCTCTAGGATGAAGACCTAGTGTGATTTCCTTTTTTATCTTCCAAGACTTGATCAATGATTGATGACAATGGCTTAGAATTTCCTTTTCTCACTCTAGAACACTTTCCTCTCTCTAAAATGTAGTTTATCTTTTTAGAATGATCCCTAATAATGTTTTGTAAAAAGGGGTCAGGTTATAAAAACCCAAAAATAAAACTCCGAAACGGGATCTACAATCGCATATGCGACCGCATAATGCTTTCGCGGTTCGTGAAATGGGCCGCAAAATGGCCTTCCGAAACTGTGCTAGTCTGCCCCACTCTGTGGATGTTATGCGGTCCGCAGACCTGTTTTGCGGTCACAGAACCTCCCTCCGCAAAATTTCAAAGTTGGTTCAACGATCAGTGTGCGGCCCGCGAATCATTTTGCGGTCGCATAATGGGCCGCAAAAGGACATCCAAAAATGTCCCAAATGACTACCTCACTTTGCGGCCATTATGCGGCCCGCAGAGTGATTATGCGGCCACATAATAGGCCGTAGAAATACTCTATTCTGCCAAACATTTTCTTCAATTCCCCAACGCACTGTTCAACCCAAAATATCTGTACGCCTACCTCGGCACCACGAAACCCCAAATTTTAGGAAAGATTTTACGGGACCTTACAATATACTTCAATATGACATAAATATAAAGATGCAATACTTTACTAATATTTAGAAACAGTGGTTGGAGTGTACGTACCAGGGACGAGTAGGGGTACTTTGGTAATTATGAGTTTATTTTGGGATAAATTAGTAATTAAGTCTCCAATCATTTTTAGGAAAACACGCGTACTACATTCTGTAAACACGTGTACTGCAATTTTACTGTGTAAAAGTTCTATTCTCTCACACCTACCTTACATCACTCCTCTAGTTTTCCTCAAATTTCTTCCCGTCGGACATTGCAATCAAAAAATTTCTATTTCCTTCGTTTTTTTTTCCATTTTGCACATTTTTTTCCATCAGTGCTTCAAATGACTGGATTCTCTAAGATGTCTCGACGCTTGGAAATCTAAGAGGCACAGTTCCATATTATTTTAGAGATTTAGCTCTGTCAATTCATTGATGTTCGTCATTTTACTACTAACTTCTTAAAAAGTTATTAGATTTTATTATAACTATTCTAAAATTTCATGTGGTTTTGGTTCTCCTTTAACCGGTTCTGCACATGCAACTGAAGAAGATGGGCAAGAGAGAAAGTAAGTCTCCATCTTGAACAACTGTTTTACTCTTTCTCTTACCCATCTTATGCACTTGTTTTGTTTACTCCTTTTATTAGCCTTAGAATTTGGTTTCATTTGAAAATTTCTATATTTTAATTAGGTTTTCCTTGTAATTAATTAATTTCACTTAGTTTTTATCTATTATTTCTTGATGGAAATGTAAACATATGATTCTATGTTTTTAATATTGATCTACAACATGTATGTATACGGTTTCCTTTCCTTATCGATACATTCTAGAATCCACTCCAGAGCTCTACTCTCTCTGCATTTTGCTTCCTTTGTTGCTACACTTTTGGCCATCACTATGGGTCATATTTTTCAGATATCTCTGACTCGAGTTTGTCTTTCGTGTTTTTGTATTTTTGAGTCGCGGTAAGTTTTTTTTTCTTTTATTCTTATTTATCGCACACTACCTATTTTCCGTTATTGGTTGGAATATATGCATTTGTATACCTCTTTGTTTGTTTTTTTACTTGATTTTCTTCAATTGTTTGAGAGAGTGTTTTTCCTTAATGCATGTCAATTTTTATTTAATTTTTCCATGTTTCCTACGTGTGTAACTTTTGATAAAGTAACGTCCCGAATGGTCGTTTTGAGTTCTAGCACGTCGTTCGGCGATTTAAGCCCTTAAGTAGCTTCACTTTATGCCCTTGAGTAGCTTCACATTTAAAATAATATATTTGCATCATCATTCAGCTTATAAGACTATATAAGCATTTTCATAATTTTTGTAATTTTTAAAAGCTTTAAATCAATTTATTTCTACGTCTTTATCATATAAATATCCAGTAATTACACTTTAAATTATTTTAATGATGATTTAATCATCTAAAATTATCATTTACACCAACATGATGTTTTAAATACTTTTCAGTGCATTTTTATAATTACATTTGCATTTTAAGGCTAATACACTAGCCCATATAACCCGCAGCCTAAACCAAATTAACCCAACCCCTAACCCGGTCGCGACCCATTCCTAATACCCCGACCCAGATCCTCTTTTAATCGTGGTCGTTGATCTCTGAGATCAAAGGCCCGTATCAAACCACCCCCTTTAACTACCCAAACCCACTAACCCTAACCTCATCTCACCCTTCTGCCGCCCTCATATTCTCACCTTCCTTCTCCCTCCTAAGAAACCTAGCCACCGCCCCCTAAAATCTCTCCTAATCCCACCGAATATGGGATTCCATGGTTATTCTTTGCCATATACGGCCTCCCGTGGTACTGGTTACTCTCTTATACTGATTTCCTAAACATGGAAAGAAGATCTCATCAAGATCGAACCAAAATCGGTTCAAATCCTTGACCTTTCTGCTATTCCGTCTATATTCATCCTTTGTTCTATTGTGGGTACGAATCTCTGTGTATTTTCTGTTGATTCTTACTTACCCTAAATCTAGGGTTTTCAGATCTCTTTAAATCGAACCAAAATTGGTTTGATTCTCTGATTTTTAGTATTATTTATGTCTATATTCGTCCTATGCTATCGTTTGTATATATTCTGGTAATATTTAGTTTTTCCTAAAAATTAGGGTTTACCGGCTTATTCTCCTAATTTGATTCTTTAATTTATTTATGTGTTCTTCTTTCCTTTTTATGGTCTCATTGTTTGTATTTCCTCACTTACATAATTATTTTACCACTACACAAACCCACTCCCCTTCCCTTTTTTTGGACGGAACTTGAATCGCTATTTTCCACTAAAACTGAGGTTTCTACTCTATATTTGCTTACTACTTTGTTATGTTTGGCTATTGGCCGGCTAAAGCCAAGGCCACTGGATTTCTATTCTTCTCGACCTCTCTTGGGTGTGAGCACTGCCCTGGGTTCTTGAAATCCTTGGGAACTTGACACATTCGAGACTTTGGATCCGTAATGCCATTCTTTTCTTGTTTATTAAACAATCATTGGTTAGTTTCTAACTTTCGCAATATTTATTATGTTATAATTAGCATGTTCTTTGAATTTCATGACCTAATATGTTCTCTTGACTCTTTTTCCTTTTTAATTCTCCCTATAATTGCTAGCTTAATAATGTCTTTGCACCTAACTTAGTTAATTTGGACAGAATGAAGCACGTTTAGTTTAATATGATGTCAACTCGAATGTTTTACTTTGATTACATGGTTTAATCATTGTTCTCTGCCTAATTATGAACTTCCAGCGGTTAATTGCTGGGAATAGATTAGGAAGAACAATTCTCAGCTTGAAGCTTTAAATTTGAAAGGTTTGAAAAAGTTTTGAATTTTTTGTATTCTATGTCGGATTTGGATTTTTATAATTTGGTTAGCTCCGTTAGGTGATTTTGGACTTGGGAGCGCGTCCGGAATGTGATTTGGAGGTTCGTGGTAAAATTAGGCTTGAATTGAAAATTTTGTGTTTCTCGATTAGCAGTGGAAATTTTGATATCGAGGTCGGAATGGAATTCCGGAAGTTGGAATAGGTTCGTTATATCATTTGTGACTTGTGTGAAAAATTTGAGGTTAATCGGACTTGATTTGATAGGTTTCGGCATCAAATATAGAAGTTGAAAGCTTTTAGTTCCATTAAGATTGAATTGTGGTGTATTCACGGTTTTAGCATTGTTTGATGTAATTTGAGGCATCGACGAAGTTTGTGTCATATTATGGGACTTGTTAGTATACTTGGTTGAAGTCCCATGAGGCTCGGATAATTTTTGGATGAGATTTTGGAAGATTTTGACGTTTTGAGCATAAGCATGTAATGATCCAAAGGTTTATTTTTAGTTCTAAAGATCAAAATTTGATTTCGAGACTTCCGGGATTTTGATAATGAATTATAGGAGTGATATGAAAAGTTTGGTCTAATTTCATCAAGTCGTGATTGGATTTTTTACCCGAAACATGAGTTTAGTTGTTTAACGAGCAAAATGAGTATCGCATTGAGCAAATGAGCTCCAAATTTAGTTTCGATTGAAGGGCTATGTTTGTATTATTCTTTGTGACTCATAGGAATAAGAATCATCGATTCCGAGTTTGTATTTTTAGTTAAAATAAACATTGCTGGTGCAACAGGATATGGTGTGCACCTTTAGCAACTAGATTTTACACTTTTAGCGACGGGAATGGGGCTTTTAGCGACCAGAATCGTGTTTTATTGAGCTGTCTTGTTTTTTTTAAGCTCATTTTCACATTTTTGGACGAAAAGAACGCGGGTTGGGGCGATTTTTGAGAGAGAAGTCATGAGAAATCTTGAGGTAAGTCACTTGCGATCATTTCTACTCCATAATGTTGAGTTATCATCGAATAATTCGACTAGATTACATATTTTTGAGGTGTAGATTGAGGATTTGGACCTTGGGATTTGAAAATAAGATTTGAAGATTGGAGGCCGAATTGTTATCGGAATTTAGTAATTTTAGTATGGTTGGACTCGTGGTTGAATGGGTTATCGGATTTTGTGATTTTTATCGGATTTCGAGACGTGGGTCCGGGGGTCGGGTTTTGCCAATTTCGGGATTTTTTATGTAATTTGATAATTTTCGTGTGGGTTTTGTTCCTTTAGCTTGAATTGACGATATGATTCTTATTTTGGATAGATTCTCATTCGGATTGAGGGAAGTAATGACTGTAAATTTCGTCCCGAGGGTATGAAACCCCGGATTTCATATTTTATCACTATTTTTAAGTGGCGCACATGTTAGATGACTAGCGTGTGATGTGCACCGTTGGGGATTGTGACTTGGTCCATCCCGTAGCAACTATTAAGTTGCGTATTTGACTGAAAATTATATGATATTTCATGTTTTTAGAAAGTACTACTATGTTTTGCGCTAAATGTCGTATTTGGGCCTTGTGCCAAGTTGTTTGGACCCTTAGGGGCTTTTACTACTATTTTCTCACTATTTTGATTTAAAATCTGTACTCAGTCACGCTATGTTAAACTGATTTCGAAACTCAATCTCATTTACACTATTTGATACACAAAATGATATTTTAGGTCGAGCACCCCGTTTTACTGATAGCCCGAGTGTCTTGAGAAGTTCCTGACTGGATGAGGTTGAGGGATTGTGGATATTATGGGATCGGGCTGCGCGTCGTAGCATATTATACTAATTTGTAATATATATGATAGTGTCACGACTCCAAATCCTAACAGGTTGTGATGGTGCCTATCGTGGAACTAGGCTAGCCAACCATTACATAACTACCCATCCGTTATATTATAATGTTTCAATATCAATAACAAGCAACAACAAAGCATAGCATAATTTTTTTAAGTCTTTACGCCCCCGTAGTAATCTAACAATCTAAACAACTTTCCCCAGACTGGAGTCAACATGGTCACGAGCATCTAAGAAATAAAACTAATTCTGCTAATGTCTTAATCAATGTCTATGAAATAAATAGTAATACTAATAAAGGAAGGGAAATGGAGAAGCTGCGGACGCTGAACAACTACCTCAAAATTTCGTAAGCTGCTGAATACGAACGAAGACAGCTACTGCTCCGAACCGGTATCTGGATTTGTGCACAGAGGCACAGGAAGTAATGATGATTATGCCAACTCAGTAGTAATGAAAATAAATCAAAGTCTGAGAAATACGAAACACACAATAGAGATACACCAATCCACAAAACAGTAAAACATCAAGTCTTCATAAGGTATACATCAAATACATAAGTTCGAAAATTAATTTCCAGAAATCCTTTGAAACAAGTATAATTTCAATATATCTCAGTAAAACTCTCAGTAAAAATCAGTTTGAAAACGAAGTGAATCACAGTCAAAAACTCAGTAAAATCATTATAAATCTGCCCCTCGGGCCATAATCATTTCTCGTAAAAAATTCCCTCAACACCTCACCATCTCTCAGTATCAGCCCAACGGGCAACCTCACGGTCACTCAGTATCAGCCTAGCGGGCAACCTCACAGTAACTCAGTATCAGCCCCGCGGGCATCACTTGCACTCAGTAGGTATCTACGCTCACTAGGGGTGTACAGACTCCGGAGGGGCTCCTACAGCCCAAGCGCTATAACAAGCCACATCATGGCATAAATCACTTACAATATTGGCCCTCGGCCAGCCACATCATGGCATAAATCACTCACAATATTGGCATTCGGCCTCTCTCGTATCATACATCCTCACAATATCGGCCCGCAGCCTCACTCAGTCAGACACTCTCAACATGGCACTCGGGCCATCATTATACCTGGTTCTCGACCCAATACAGTGTTTCATTTTCAAGAAATAATATCAAAATTCTCTGAGTGTCACAAAAATTATCAGGAAAAGACTGAGTGGAAATCATAATATATCAAGTGAGGAAAATAGTAAAAACAGCCCCCAAGGGGTAAACAGATCGGCACTAGGCCCCAAACATGGCTTACAACCCAAATTATATCAAAATATATCAATACTATTAAGCATAGGCTTTAAAATCGGGTTCACAACTCGATAGTTTCCTAAAAAAGAATTTGTTCCCAAATTTCCAATCTCTGCATTCCAAAATCCGTGAAAGGATGCAAAGTCCAGGGTTTCATACCCTCAGGAAAGGATTTAAAGACATTACTTACCTCAAACTAGCCCAAAAAGCTACTCTGCAACCCGCTTGCCTCTCGAATCAACTTCCGAGCGCTCCAAATCTATAAAATCAGATCTTTATCATCAAATTATGCTAAAGGAATGAATTCCAATTGAAAAATACCAATTTTAGAATAAAACCCGAATTTAGCCAAAATCCGACCCCCGGGCCTGGGCCCGCATCTCGGAACCCGACAAATTTTATACCAAAATATTTTTCATCCTCTCACAAGTCCGTACATATAAAGAATGCTAAAATCGGAGTTCGTTTGACCCCTCAAATCGACCCCTAAAGGTCGCATAATCTAAAGCCCTAACCCCACCTTCTTCTACTAATTTTCATGAATTAAACACTGATATTATGTTCCTTAATCACCTAAAATCGAGTTTTAGGGTCCAAAATACTTACCTCAATGAAGAACACTAATTTCCCCTCTTCAAAATCGCCTCCATGCTCTTTTCCCGTTCAAAAAAGGTGTTAAAAGATCTAATTGTCGTGGAGGGTTTTAATTTATAGTTTCTGCCCAGGGGTTTCGCACCTGCGGCCCATTTCTCGCACCTGCGGGACCGCACCTGCGGTAAAATCAACCACACCTGCGACTTTTCATTAAACGGCCTAACTCCGCACCTACGACTTCGGAGGTGCGAACCCCTATCCGCATCTGCGACCTTTTCCTTGGCTGGCCAAATATCGCCCTGCAGAGCCTTCTTCGGCTCCTGCGGGCCCGCACTTGTGATGACCCATCCGCAGGTGCGGTTACACCAGCACCAGCCACTTCAGCAGCAACACAAGCACTCCAAACTCCCCGTTAACCACTCAAAACCATCCCGAGCCCCTCGGGACCCGAACCAAACATACCAACACCTCATATACATTCAAACGTAGTTGCACCCTCGAAACACTCAAAATAACATCAAAACACCAAAATCACATCAAATTCAAGCCTAAGAACTTTAAAATTTTTAAAATCTACCAACGATGCCGAAACTATCCAAAATAATTCCGATTGACCTGAAATTTTGCAGACATATCCAAAATGACATTATGAACCTGTTCCAACTGTCAGAATTCCATTCTGACCCGATGTCCTAATTTCCACTGCCGACCGAAAATTACCAAAAACTAACTTTCGCCAATTCAAGCCTAATTCTACACCGGTCCTCACAAAAATATTCCGAACACACTCCTAAGTCCCAAATCACCTAACGAAGCTATCCGAGCCATAAAATCTGTATTCCGAGGTTGTTTACCAATAAGTCAACTCTCAGTTGACTTTTCCAACTATAAGGCTATTTTTAAAGACTAAGTGACTAAATTCTCATTGTAATTATTCCGATTCCGAGCCTACCAACTCTAACACATAAAGAACAGCTTAACCAAGCTATGACAAGGCAATAATAGTAACTATAAATGCAGATTCTACATAAAGACCGACCGGGTCGTTACATTCTCCCCCTCTTAAACAAACATTCGTCCTCGAATGAGTCTAGAAACGTACCTGCAGTCTCAAACAAGTGAGGATATTTGCTCTGCATCTCTCTCTCGGTCTCCCAAGTAGCCTCCTCCACTGGCTGACCTCTCCATTGTACTTTCATTGAAGCTATATTCTTCGACCTCAACTTTCTGACCTGACGATCCAAAATTGCTACTGGCTCAACCTCGTATGACATATCATCCTCGAGTTGAACTGTGGTGAAGTCCAAGACATGAGACGGGTCACCAACATACTTCCTGAGCACCGACACATGAATTACCTTCTGAAGTACCTCAAAAGGACCAATAAACCGTGGGCTCAGCTTTCCTTTCTTTCCGAACCTCATAACACCCTTCATGGGTGATACTTTCAGCAGTACCTTATCACCTTCCATAAAAGACACATCCCGGACCTTCCGGTCCGCATAACTCTTCTACCTAGACTGCGCCGTGCGAAGTCGCTCCTGAATCAACTTCACTTTCTCCAACTCATCCTAAATCAAATCCGTGCCCAATAACTTAGTCTCACCAAGCTAGAACCAACAAACTGGATATCTACACCTCCTACCATATAAAGCCTCAACGGGGCCATCTGAATACTGGAGTGGTAGCTGCTATTATATGCAAACTCCGCTAGTGGCAGAAACTGATCCCATGAACCACCAAAACCAATCACACAAGCCCGTAACATGTCCTCCAAAATCTGAATAGTCCGTTCCGACTGCCCATCGGTCTGAGGATGAAATGCAGTGCTAAACTCTATATCAGTACCCATACCTCTCTATAAGGCCCTCAAAAACTGAGATGTGAACTGAGTACCTCTGTTAGAAATAATAGAAACCGGAACTCCATGCAATCGGAAAATCTCCTTAATGTAAATACCAGCTAATCGCTCTTAACTATAAGTAGTACCAACAGGAATGAAGTGCGCGGACTTGGTCAATCTATCCACAATGACCCAAATAACATCAAAATCCTTCGAAGCCCGTGGAAGCCCAACTACAAAGTCCATAGTAATCCGCTCCCACTTCCACTCCGGAATATCTAACCTCTGAAGTAATCCACCTAGTCTCTGATGCTCATACTTGACTTGCTGGCAGTTGAGACACCATGCTACATACTCAAAAATATCTCTCTTCATCCGCCTCCACCAATACTGATGTCTCAAATCTTGAGACCCGGATGAATGGAATACAGCGAGTTGTGAGCCTCTGGTAATATCAACTCTTGAATACCATCCACATTGGGCACACAAATACGGCACTGCATCCTCATAACACCGTCATCACCAATAGTCATATCCCTAGCATCATCTCGACGGACCCTATCCTGAAGTACTAACAAATGCGGATCGTCATACTGCCGAGCTCTAATCTGATCAAAGAGAGAAGACCGGGAAGCCATGCTAGCTAATACCCGCGGAGGGTGTGACAAATCCAATCTCACCAACTGACCCACCAAATCCTGAACATAAAGTGCTAAAAGTCGCTCTGCTGCTGAAAGGTATGCTAGACTCCCCAAACTCTCGGCCCTCCGACTCAAGGCATCGGCCACTACATTAGCCTTTCCCGGATGATAGAAAATAGTGAGATCATAATCCTTGAGAACCTCTAACCATCTCCTCTGACACAAATTTAAGTCTTTCTGCCTCAGAAGATACTGCAAGCTATGATGATCAGTGAAAATCTCACACTATACCCCATACAAGTAATGACCCCAAATCTTTAAGGCATGAACAATGGCAGCTAACTCAAGATCGTGCACTGGGTAATTCTTCTCGTGCACCTTCAACTGTCTAGACGCGTAGGCAATCAACCTACCGTCCTGCATTAATACCGCTCCCAAGCCAACTCTAGAAGAATCACAATAGCTGAGGACGGTTTGGGCAAACTTTGCACCGCCTCAATCTTCTTCGGATCAACCTGAATACCCTCACTAGACACCACGTGCTCCAAGAAATCTACTGAACGAAGCCAAAACTCACACCTGGAGAATTTTGCATAAAGCTTCTCCTCCCTCAACCTCTTTAACACAACCCTCAAGCGCTGATCATGCTCTTTCTAGCTACAAGAATAAACGAGGATGTCATCAATGAATACAATGACGAACGAATCAAGATAAGGTTTAAACACATTGTTCATCAATTGCATGAACACGGCTGGGGCATTGGTCAACCCAAATGACATAACCAGAAACTCATAATGACCATATCTTGTTCTGAAAGCAGTCTTCGGATTGTCGGAATCCCGAATCTTCAACTGGTGATACCCCAACCTCAAGTCAATCTTGGACAACACCTTAGCTCCATGAAGCTGATCAAACAAGTTATCAATACGGGGCAAAGGATACGGTTCTTCACCGTAACCTTTTTCAGCTGCCTATAATCAATACACATGCACATGGAGCCATCTTTCTTCTTCACAAACAGCATCGGTGCACCCCAAGGTGACACACTCGGCCGGATGAACCCCTTATCTAAGAGTTCCTGAAGCTGCTCTTTCAATTCCTTCAACTCCGCTGGTGCCATACGGTAAGGTGTAATAGAGATAGGTTGGGTGTCTAGCACCAAGTCAATACCAAAATGAATATCCCTATCAGGTGGCATGCCTGGCAGGTCTGCAGGGAATACGTCCAGAAAATCACGGACCACAGGAACAAAATCAACAGAAGGAGTTGCACTACTAACATCCCTCACGAAAGCAAGATAATACTCACACCCTTTCTCAACCATACGTTGAGCCTTCAAATAAGAAATCACTCTGCAAGGAATATGCTCTGTAGATCCTCTCCACTCAAATTTCGGAACTTCGGGCATAGCTAGGGTCACGGTCTTAGCGTGACAATCAAAGACAGCATGACATAGTGATAACCAATACATGCCCAGAATTACATCAAAATCAGCCATACTGAGTAACATCAAGTCCACTCGGGTCTCCAAACCCCCAATAGATATAAGACATTACCGATACACACGGTCCACAATAATAATAATATCTCTCACCGGAGTCGAAACATGAACATACGTAACTAAAGACTCACGGGGCATATTCAGAAAGTGGGCAAATTAAGATGAAACATACGAGTACGTGGAACCAGGGTCAAATAAAGCCAAAGCATCACTGTGACAAACTGAGATCGTATCTGTAATCACCGCATCTGAGGCCATAGCATCAGGCCTAGCCGGAAGTGTATAAATACGTGGCTGGCCTCCGCCTGCTCGACCTCCCCCTCTAGGGCGGCCGCTAGCTGCCTGACCACCACCCCTGGCTGCCTAGGTAGGTGGTGAAGTGACTGGGGTTGAAGTCGAGGGCTGAACCCTCTACTGAGATGAACTACCAGGGCGATGGGGACACTGCCTCCACTCATGCCCGAACTCTCCACACTCATAACAACCACCTGGAGCTGGAGATGAAAATTGACGAGAACCCCTGCCACCATGATAACCACCAGATGAACCATGCATAGAAGAACCCTGATAAGATGATGCTCGGGCGGAGCTCTAAGCTGGAAGAGCACTAAAAGATGAACGGCCCTGATGAGAGCTACGAGGATCCTTCCCCGAAGATACGCCACTATAAGCTGGACGAACTGGGTGTGGAGGTCTAAATGGATGACCTCTGTTGTGCTGAAACTGCCCTCTAGAAGGGGCACCACTGAAGCTACCTGATCCCCGAGGCTTTTTGGCCTCCATCTCCTCACGCTCCAGCCTACGAACCGACTCAATGTCCCGAGCAATGTCAACTAACCGCTCAAATGTAGCTCCAGACACTCTCTCCCTGGTCATCAAAATTCGAAGCTGATACGTGAGACCATCTACAAACCTCCTGATCCTTTCCCTTTCAGTAGGGACTAACTCCGAAACATGTCTAGCCAACTCGGAAAACCTCATCTCGTACTGAATAACTGACAACTCTTCCTGGCGCAGCTGCTCAAACTCTCTGCGCTGCTCCTCTCTGTGGGACTAAGAAACATACTTCTCCAAAAAGAGCGTGGAGAACTGCTGCCAGGTGAGTGGTGTTGAACCAACCGACCTACGCCTCTCAAATGCCTTCCACCAAGTGAAAGCAGCACCAACAAACTGAAATGTAGAAAATGAGACCCCGCTGGTCTCCAAAATACCCGCAGTACGTAGTATCCTCTAGCACTTATCTAGAAACCCTTGAGCATCCTCGCCCTTTGTACCGCTGAAATTTAGAGGCTGAAGTCTGCTGAACCTCTCCAGCCTGCGCTGCTCATCCTCAGGCATAGCAGGAACCACATAGTCCTGAACTGGGGCAACCAGCTGGGCTGGGACTACCCCTGGTGCCTGAATATCCTGTACAACCTGCTTAGGTGTCCGGGCAGCTAGAGTCTGAACGCCTTCACCGACCTGAGCTGTAGTGGCAGTATTAGACATAGCAACTGCCTGAACCAAAATGGTACACACCGTCAATATCTGAGCCAGGGTCTCCTGAAGACCTGGAATAACCATAGGCACTGCCGGTGCCTGACCCTGTCCCGCTGGGGTACCATCGGCGGGAACCTGATCCTAAACGATAGGGGGATCCTGTGGTACTGTCCAGGCTGCTACACGGGTTGGTCCCTTAACTCCACACAGCTCCGACCTCTTGTGGTTCTAGCTGGTGTCTGGTCGCCCTGATCGGTATTGCGTGTCCTCACCATCTTTGAGAGAATGAAACAACATGATTTTAGATTTCAAGAATCAATAGATTGGCACGAAAGAGTTCAAGAAAATAGATATGTTTCCTAAGAGTTTTGTAGCCTCTCGAAGATAAGTATAGACATCTCCGTACCGATGCGCAAGACTCTACTAAACCTGATCATGACCGTTGAGTCCGATGTAACCTAGAGCTCTGATACCAACTTGTCATGACCCCAAATCCTAACAGGTCGTGATGGCGCTTATCGTGGAACTAGACTAGCCAACCATCACATAACTACCCGTCCGTTCTATTATAATGTTTCAATAATCAATAACAAGTGACAACAAAGCATAACATAATTTCTTTAAGTCTTTACGCCCCCATAATAATGTAACGGTAGCATCTAAGAAATAAAACTAACTCGGCTAATGTCTTAATCAATTTCTATGAAATAAATACTAATACTAATAAAGGAAGGGAAATAGAGAAGCTGTGGACGCTGAACAACTACCTCGAAATCCTGTAAGCTGCTGAATACGAACGAAGACAACTACTTCTCTGAATCGGTACCTGGATCTGTGCACAGAGGCACAGGGAGTAATGATGAGTACGCCAACTCAGTAGTAATAAAAATAAATCACAGTCTGAGAAATACGAAACACACAGAACAGATACACTAATCCACAAAATAGTAAAAAATCAAGTCTCCATAAGGTATACATCAAATACATAAGTTCGAAAATCAATTTCCAGAAATCCTTTGAAACAAGTATAATTTCAAAATATCTCAGTAAAAATCAGTTTGAAAACGAAGTGAATCACAGTCAAAAACTCAATAAAATCATTATAAATCTGCCCCTCGGGCCATAATCATTTCTCATAACAATTTCCCTCAACACCTCACCATCTCTCAGTATCAGCCCAGCGGGCAACCTCACGGTCACTTAGTATCAGCCCAGCGGGCAACCTCACAGTCACTCACTATCATCCCCATGGGCATCACTCGCACTCAGTAGGTACCTGCGCTCACCCTGGGGGTGTACAGACTTCGGAGGGGCTCCTACATCCCAAGTGCTATAACATGCCACATCATGGCATAAATCATTCACAATATTGGCCCTCGGCCAGCCACATCATGGCATAAATCACTCACAATATTGTCCCTCGGCCTCTCTCGTATCATAACATCCTCACAATATCGGCCTGCAGCCTCACTCAGTCAGACACTCTCAACATGCCACTCGGGCCATCATTATACCGGGTTTTCGACCCAAAACAGTGTTTCACTTTCAAGAAATAATATCAAAATACTCTGAGTGTCAAAACAATTATCAAGAAAATAATGAGTGGGAATCATAACAAATCAAGTGAGGAAAATAGTAAAAACAACCCCCAAGGGATAAACAGATCGACACTAGGCCCTAAACATGGCTTACAGCCCAAATTATATCAAAATATATCAAATACTATTAAGCATAGGCTTTAAAATCGGGTTCACAACTCAATAGTTTCCTAAAAAGGAATATGTTTCCAAATTTCCAATCTCTGCATTCTAAAATCCGTGAAAGGATGCAAAGTCCGGGGTTTCATACCCTCAGGACAGGATTTAAAGACATTACTTACCTCAAAGTAGCCCGAAAAGCTACTCTGCAACCTACTTGTCTCTTGAATCAACTTTCGAGAGATCCAAATCTATAAAGGTCAGATCTTTATCATCAAATTATGCTAAAGGAATGGATTCCAATTGAAAAGTACCAATTTTAGCATAAAACCCGAATTTAGCCAAAATCCGATCCCCAGGTCTGGGCTCGTATCTCGGAACCCGAGAAATTTTATACCAAAATGTTCTTCATCCTCTCACGAGTCCGTACATATAAAGAATGCTAAAATCGGAGTTCGTTTGACCCCTCAAATCGACCCCTAAAGGTCTCATAATCTAAAGCCCTAACTCCACCTTCTTCTGTTAATTTTCATGAATTAAACGCTGATATTATGTTCCTTAACCACCTATAATCGAGTTTTAGGGTCCAAAATACTTACCTCAACGAAGAACACTAATTTCCCCTCTTCAAAATCCCCTCCAAGCTCTTTTCCCGTTCAAAAATGGTGTTAAAAGGTCTAATGGTCGCAAAGGGTTTTAATTTATACTTTCTGCCCAGTGGTTCTGCACTTGCGGCTAATTTCTCGCACCTGCGGGAGCGCACCTGTGGTCAAATCAACTGCACCTACGACTTTCATTAAACAGCCTAACTTCGCACTTGCAACTCACATTCCACACCTGCGACTTCGCAAGTGCGGCCCCCTATCCGCATCTGCGACCTTTTCCCTGGCTGGCCAAATCTCGCACCTGCGGAGCTTTCTTCTGCTCCTGCGGGCTCGCACCTGCGATGACCCATCTACAGGTGCGGTTACACCAGCACCAACCACTTCAGCAGTAACACAAGCACTCCAAACTCCCTGTTAACAACTCAAAACAATCCCGAGCCCCTCGGGACCCCAACCAAACATACCAACACCTCATAAATTATTATTCAAACTTAGTTGCACCCTCGGAACACCCAAAATAACATCAAAACACCAAGATCACATCAAATTCAAGCCTAAGAACTTTGAAATTTCTACAATCTACCAACGATATCGAAACTATCCAAAACATCTCCGATTGACCTGAAATTTTGCAGACATATCCAAAATGACACTACGAACCTGTTTCAACTGTCGGAATTCCATTCCGACCCCGGTAGCCTACTTTCCACTGCCGACCGGAAATTACCAAAAACTAACTTTAGCCAATTCACGCCTAATTCTACACCGGTCATCACAAAAATATTCCGAACACACTCCTAAGTCCCAAATTACCTAATGAAGCTATCCGAGTCATAAAATCCGCATTCTGAGGTCGTTTACCAATAAGTCAACTCTCAATTGACTTTTCCAACTCTAAGGCTATTTTTAAAGACTAAGTGACTAAATTCTCATTATAATTATTCCAATTCCAAGCCTAGAAACTCTAATACATCAAGAACAGTTTAACCAAGCTATGACGAGGCAATAATAGTAAATATAAATGCAGATTCTACGTAATGACCGACCGGGTCGTTACATTAGGCTGAGGGCCTGATTGATTACGCCACGAGATGGCTTTTTATAGCGCTTGAGCTTTAGGATCCCCTCCAGAGTCTGCACACCCCCAGTTAGCGCGGGTACCCTGAGTGAGTGATGTGATGTTGCCCGAGAGGCTGTTCTTGATTCATGTTGTTTCTCGCGGGGCTGATTACGAGTGATTGTGAGGTTGCCCGAGGGGCTGGTACTGAGTAATGTTATACCCGAGGGGCAGTTTATGATACATGTTTTGCCCGAGGGGCCATTTATGATTTTCATCACTTTTACTCTAAACTTCATTGAAACACTTTTGAAACTGTTGGAAACATATCTTCAAATGACTTTTACTGAAATTGGATTTTTAAGCGAGATGATTGACCTATATACTATTTTGGAAGGCAGGCTATATTTACTGTGATTTTCATGACATGGATTTATGTGTTTTTACTGCTTAGTCTTTATTTAATTTTATTACTTACTGAATTGGCATACTAACATTACTCCCTACACCTTATGTGCAGATCCAGGTATTGTTGGACGTGCTAGTGAGTGTTGTTTTCATCCGTCGCGGATCTGTTGGAGTTAGTAAGGTAGCTGCACGGCGATCGCAACCCTACTTTTCTCCCTCCTGTCTTCCTATAGATTATTTTTAGTTGCTTCCCAATCGGTATATGTCATAGTGTTATCGGACGGTCCTTTTGTAGATGCTCATGACTAGTGACACCCTGATGTCGGGCTTTCTTTCCGCACTGTCATTTTGATCTAATTACTTCTTGAAGGTTTATTGATAAATCGTTTGATTTCATTTTAAGATTGGAAATGTTGATTAGTTTTGTTAGTGCGTCGGCTTTCCTAGTACCACGATAGGCGCCATCACGATCAGGTTGGTTTTGGGGTCGTGACAGATTGGCTATGACTTCTGGGCTGTGGTAAAGCCTGTTGGATATGAAACTAAAGGTCTGGCCATGACTGGGTATACTTTGGGCCTGCCTTAGGCCCACTATAGCTATTTTGTAACTCTTTAATTTATTTCACTTAATGGGTCTATTATAATGTTGTAATAACAATTTGGGTGTTAGTAAAGTCGGGAAAATGGGTTTATTTAATATTTTCACGAAACAGGTAGAAATCCTGCCTATAGGTGTTTAATTTTCACGAACATGTTCTGCTACTATGTGTGTTAGATAACCTTCCTATAGGTGTTTAATTCGTTTCACATATTCTGCTTCTACATGTTTGTTAGATATCATGCCTATAGGAAATAAACTGACCAATATTTTTATTTGCATTACACACTTTGACCATAGGGTCATGTTAGCTTATGTTCTACAGATCTGCATTTTAGAAATCATGCCTATAGGGTTTTAATTGGTTAAGGTGTGGTTATTATAATTTTTCACTTAGGAGACATGCCTATAGGAGCTAAAACCAGTTTCAATTGCTAATTATAGAAATTCTGCCTATCGGGTAAACCCACTCGCTTTTAAGTATTGGTATTGAACATTGTTTTGTTGCCACTATTAGAAAACATGCCTATAGAATCAAACTGAGTAATTCTGAATATTTTCCATGGTTGTCACTGCCAACTACTACACCTAAATACCATGTCTATAGGTTTAAACACTTATAATCTGTAATTTCAGTACACATGCAATACCAGATTCCCTAAAATATATAGTTGTTCAGAAATCACGCCTATAAGGTAGCACCTTGCATATGAAACTGCCTGCACATTTGAATTCCGAGGTCACATAGAAATCATGTCTATAGGGATTAATAACTTTAACTCGTCTCAATTATAAAACTGCCAAACGCCTAATTTATTTGCGTGCATTTGTTGTCTAAGTGTGGAGGTTAACTTGACCCTTAATTGCCTTTATATGAATTCCGACTTTTTTTGTATGTCACCTAGTTTTATCATTTTGAGCAACCTAAGTTAGGTTTAGAACCACCCAAAATAGAGGTCCAAATGCCTCCTGGACCATAGGCATGGGACGGGTAGTGCACGCATAAGGCACGACTTAGAATCAACTAGTGCGCCTTAGGTAACAACTTAAAGATAGTAATCGGGTAGCAGGAGATAATAGTCTTTGCCTGCTGAATAATAAGAGCAACACCCTATCTCGAGGGAGTTACGAAGTATTATTTATGTTGAACGGGGTGATACTTTAGGCTAAAAAACTAGGACCCCCCTTCTTGTCTTGAGATCAATTATTTTTGTTTATTGGTAGACTTTTGATAATAATTGCCCAACTTCTTTCCCTCTTGTTTTTTGATTAATTCATATAATTCGAGTTCGTGCAAGACCCACAGTTGTGGACCTCGAGGAATGCCTAACATCTTCTTCTCGAGGTAATTTGAGTCCTTACCTGATATTTGGTGACGCAAACTGGTTAAACCAGAGTTATTTGAAAATAGGTGCCCTAACGCACCTCAAACCCGTTAGGTGGCGACTCTCTCTTGTAACACCTTCCTTAAAATAGTTGTCACGTGTCGACACTCGATTTCCTAAAGGGGTACGACAGCATGACGACTCTGCTGGGGATTTTTATAGGCTCTTACCATAGAGAATTTGATTTGCATGAATTAGTCTTCTTTGATGAATGTGTTTCCTTGTTCTTTATCATGAATATCCCGCTACCATTTTCCCTTTTTATGGCTACATGCACACCCTTCCCTTATTTTTCCTTTATTTGAATTCATATTAATATGCAAATCTTTGATTAATTTGATTACAATGTGCGTTTTCCTTTATTTTCTAGTCATGATCACTTGCTCTAAATCATTTTTAAAGTTGCTACATCATTTCTCTCCCTACCTATACCCCTTGCTTGCTTTATTACAATTCTTTCACATTGCGGGGACTAACTTCTTCTTGTTTTTCTTTCTTTTTATGTCTTTACATTTCATTTAATACTGTATTTATTGTCTCCATCATGTAAAATACTTGACAACGTGTTGTTTTATCTTTGCGTAAAGCATGCTCCACATCATAATCCACTCGTGCGTAATTAATACCATAGCATCGGTTGATGAGTGTGTGCTCTTCCTGAATCACCCTTTAAATTTGAAAAGGGTTATTTGCAGTAAAACTAGTCAATCAGCGGTGCAGTCGACAGTTCTGTGCCTTTCCCTATCAAGTTGTCCACTTGAGGGTACCAGTCTAGACTCTTCAAGAGACCCCCACTGTAATATTAATTGTGCATGTATCATGTCCAAAACTGGTATGAGTTAGAATTTTGTCCGCGTAATAACCCTCTAAGACAAGCCTTGTCTAAAGTCCGCCGATATTTCTACAGTCCCAATGGATACAATCACGATCTGCGCATTATTTGGAGAAAACGTGCTGATATGCTAATCATTAATGTATAAATAGTCAAATTCGGAGGGGGAAGGGCTAACTTTATTTGTTCTGCAGAAATGAGGCATGAGGTCCCTAGGTTCGGCATGGTTCAAAATATCCCGCTTTTGCTGGTAGATTGGTGGGAAAATCTCTCACCAAGTGACAAAAATCATGTGAAAAGAGTCCTCGGGAATTTTCCTTCCGTGTTTGATATTCAGCCGAACAATGTGTTAATTGAGGCCGCCACCATGTTTTGGGATGAGAATAGATTTGTCTTCTGTTTTGGTGATATAAAAATGACTCCCCTTCTAGAGGAAATAGGAGGCTTCGTTGGGCTCCCATGGGATTGCCCTGGTTTGTTAGTACCGGAAAACTGCACTTCTCGAGGTTTCCTAAAAATGATGGGTTTCAGGAAAAATGATGAGGTAGTCTGTCTGGAAAAATCTTACATACCATTCAATTTCCTTTACGAGCATTATGGGCACAACAAGTCATATCGCATTTACCACGATGAGTTTGCCATCACTTCTTTGGGTTGGACTCACCGCTGGGTTTTTGTATTCATTGTCTGCTTTCTGGGGATGCTGGTATTCCCAATACAAGGAGAAAGGATCCACACTCGCCTAGCTATGGTCACTAAGACCCTAATGGAAGGAATTGAGGGGAAAACTTACACTATTGTCCTAATGATCGTGGCTGAGATGTACCGAGCCCTAGACTGTTGAAAAAAAGGATATAGACATTTCGAGGGTTGCAATCTGTTGCTGCAAATATGGTTGTTAGAACACCTTCAAAGAGGAAAATACCGTCAAGAATTTTTGCGACGACCATGGAACGACCACATAGATTTTCACCATTCGAAGAGAATGACTTTTATCACAGACAGGTTCAGGAAACACTCTGAATTGGGTACATTTCTTTAGCAATTTGATTGATGACAAGATACAGTGGATGTTCGAGTGGTTCCCTAGCAGTGAATTCATCATCAGGTCGAGAGATGTTCCTCATCTAGTGCTAATCGGATTGAGGGGAATCTATCCTTATGCTCCTATCAGAGTCATGAGGCAAGCTGGAAGAAAATAGGTTATACCATGAGTTTCAAAAATGGTTCATTACAAAGCAGAATTCCAAGGGAATGCCATTCCATTCAAGTTCGAGGCACAACACATATGGCAGAAAAAGATTGTTGTGGAGAAAGATGCCATCGAGCCAGATCATTATCATGCCAGCCACGCGTACGTTTACCCATCATGGTTGGTCGATGACATAGCGGGAGAGTTTAAGCCAGGGGTTGATTTGAGGAATTGGGTCATAGACGATTCTTCTGAAGCACAAGTCAAATACAGCAGGTTGGGAAAAAGGGTCTTTGAATCTGAGGCCAGGCATTTGGAACAATAAAAAGTGAACATGGAAGCAATCAACGGATGGAGGGGAATCACTACTAAGTCAACAGAGAGGTTGGAGTATTTGGAGTAGGGTTTGATTGAACTTGAACGAAAGATGAGGAAAAGAATCTCGGATTGTCAGACCGCATAGGGCAACGAACAAGGACATCTAGCAAGGGCATATCTGATGTTGGACATGCGCGACCTGGGGAATCTGATTGATGGGGCAAAGAAGGCCAAGCTTGGAGAAGGCCTTTCTGGGACAAAGTAGATTAGGAATGATGTTTTATTTATTCTCTAGATTCATTTTAGATTTCTATTGTAATAAGGCAAATTTCACTAGTGACTATTCATAATTATTATCATTTTAATAGAGATTTGGTCTATTTATAATATTAATGAAATGACGCAGTTATCGACATCCAGTTTTCTCCAAATCTATATGTCGCTAGGCCTATCTCGGGCACAATGAGGTCCCCAAATTAGGACGTGAATTTATAATTTCGCAATACGTGTTTAAATGTTGTAAATATCCTTTTAATACTCCTTACTGACTTGTTTACCTTTTATTTTTCTTCTTTTCTTTGTTTATTCCCATCCCCTAAGGTTGGTTCGTGCATACTGGCATCATCGGCATATTACCAGATCTAGAGGTCCTCCACCTCCTCCTCCTCCAAGTGATCCTAAGAACAAAGGAAAAGCTAAGATGGACGTATCAGGAAAGACAACGCTACACATGTAGAGAATGTTGAAACTTCGGATGGTCGGAGTTCTCCGGCGCAGAATGACTTGGTTTTACAATTAGAACAAAAGATACTGGAGTTACAAGGGGAACTTGAGCAGGTCCGTAACTTGGAAAACCTTTCCCTTACCTTGAATGTTTCCGACATCAACCAACAAAATGCCCAAAACTCAACACCTCCTCAAAACACACAAAACCAGCACCCACAAAATCCTCCTGCACCTCATCAATATGCCACACCTCCCCAAAATCCTAATCCTCCACCAATACCAATTCCTCCACATCATCATCATCATCCGACCCAGTACCCACAAACTACCACCTACCACACTCCTCAAAACGCACCACCAACCTACTCCTGATCCCCAAAACTCGACCAATGATCACCACTATGCCCAAATCCTTAGAGTCCACCAAAGTAACCCTATATACGTGGAACCCTTACCCCACACTTCACAACAAACCCCATATACACGAGAATCCTCCGAGAAGGACCTGCTCATCCAGAACATGGTAGAAGAACTTAAGAAGCTTACAAGTCGAGTCCAAGGTGTTGAAGGTGGTAAAGGCATCGAAGGTTTGAACTATGAGGATTTGTGTATTCAACCGGACGTAGAACTACCAGAGGGTTACAAACCTCCTAAATTCGAAATATTCGACGGGACAAGTGATCCAAAGGTACATCTGAGGACGTATTGCGACAAACTCGTAGGTGTTGGTAAAGATCAAAGAATCCGCATGAAGCTGTTCATGAGGAGCCTCACTGGAGACGCCATATCCTAGGACATCAGTCAAAATCCAAAGAAGTGGATTAATTGGGTAAGCTTGATGTCAGATTTCATGGATCGGTTCAGATTCAATACTGAGAATGCACCAGACATCTTCTATATTTAGAATCGTAAGAAGAAGCCAACAGAAACTTTCCGCAAGTACGCTATTCAGTGGAGATCAGAAGCTGCAAAAGTAAGGTCGGCACTGGAAGAAGAGCAAATGAACAAATTCTTTGTCCGAGCCCAAGATTCACAATATTATGGGGGGTTGATGGTTATTGAAAATCATTAATTTTCCGACATCATCAAATTGGGAGAAAGAATAGAAGAGGGAATTAAAAGCGAGATAGTAACAAATTTTGAGGTACTACAGGCTACGAACAAAGCCTTGCAGTCGGGGGGTAAATCTAAAAAGAAGGAAGTAGGGGCTGTGATGGTAGACCAAGGTCCGAAGTCTCCTCTCACATACCAAACACCTCCACCCACATGTCAGGCTTCACCTCCCAGTTATCAACAACCTGCCATCGCTTACCATACTTACAACACTCAGCCAGCATATTAACACTCACCACCAACCCGCCAAGATTACCAAAAACCTAGGCCAAATTTTGACCATAGACCGCCCAGAAAAATACATTCCTATTGTCGAACCCATCGAACAGTTGTATGAGAGATTGAAAGCTGCCAGTTATGTCACTCCCATTCCCGCCGTTGCATGGAAAATTCCTTTCAATGGGTCAATCCAAACAAGACATGTGCCTAACATTCGGGCATGAAGGGTCACACTATCGATGAATGTCGCACTCTGAAGGACATGATCGAGACATTATTTGACACCAAGGTTATACAAGCAAAAGAGATTGCACCTAATTTCCGCAATAATCCCCTCCCGGATCACAGAGGCGAGGGGGTAAATGTGATAGAAACTGATGAAGAATAGGATCCGGAAGGATCGATTGGAATCATTCGAGAAGGGGAAGATACTAAAAACCCTACATCCACTCTCACACCTATTGTGGTACAGATACAGTCACCGATTGAAGTTGAGGTAGCCGCACCAACTCCATTCGAGGTTGAAGTATTAACGCCCTCAGCCACGCCAACCCCGTTCGAAATAGAAGTAACCACACCATTCAGCATAACGGTAGCACCCACACCATCCTTTAGTTCCAATGTTGTGCCCTAGGACTATACTGCAGAAGCGAGAAGGAAAGGAATGAGGAAAATGGAAGAAACTGGTGCAACACAAGGTATGACCAGAACCGGTAGGGTTTACACGCCCGAGCATTTAGGAGGAACAAGTAAAGAAGCCACTCCCAAACGTCCTATCATTGAGATCGGCCCTGTTGATCTTTGGAGAAAGGTGAAAGCGAGAGAGTATTATGTGGTTGATCAACTGAACAAAACCCCTGCTCAGATATCGATTCTATCACTACAATAGAATTCTGAAGCACATAGGAATGCATTGATGAAAGTGTTGAACGAGGCTTATGTACCCAACAACATTACCAGTGGAGAGATGGAAAATATGGTAGGACAAGTATTGGAAAGCCATAAGTTCATTTTCCATGAAGATGAATTTCCACCGGAAGGGTTGAGTCACAACAGGGCGCTGCATATCATAGTACAGTGCGAAGACAAATTCATTGCCTGAGCTTTGATAGATGGGGGTTCAAGTCTCAATATCTGTCTATTTACTACTTTGAAGAGATTGGGTAAAGGTTTGCATGAAATAAGAGCAGGAACTATGAACGTGAAAGCATTCGATGGGTCTCAAAGGGCCACGATCAGAGAAGCCAACCTCTGTTTGCAAATGGGCCCAACTTGGTTTGTTGTTGAATTCCAAGTGCTCGGCATATCTACCTCATACAATATGATGTTGGGAAGACCTTGGATACACACTGCTGGGGCCGTAGCTTCTACTCTGCATCAGGCATTGAAGTTTGAATGGAACCATCAAGAAGTGATCTTTCATGGAGACAGAAGTAACCCCATTTACACCAATCAGATTGTTCCGGTTATTGAGAATAGAAAGAAGTTGGGTGGAGAGACTTACCATTGCATTGAGCGCGTCAACACAATTGAGAAATACAAATGGTGGAGTAGTAAGATAGAAAGAATATTTTTATGGACAGGGTATGAACCCGGCAAAGGTCTCAAAAAGAATCTTCATGGTATCGTCAAACCAATATAATTAAAGCGTCTCGGCACGACCTTTGGACTGGGATATCAATACACCTGGCACGAGTATCAGAATTAGTCGCCACCATGGCCTGATCCTTATTACCCTCTTGAGAAACCGATACCACATTTAAGCTAATCATTCCATTATGCCGACATGATGGGGGGATTTGAAGAGGATGAAATTCTAGCTGGTTTAAAGAATCTGTTCATGGAAGATGAAGATATGGACTGCAGCGTAATAGTTGAGGATGAAGAAGAGGAAGGTCTCGTTATCCAGACAGTGGAGAAGGGAGCTATTCTCATGAACTAGACCACCACAACATCAAGGGCCCGCCGAGTTCCGGGGTAGCCTGGTTGCCAACATCACTTACCTGAAAACAATTTCTTATGAGTATTTTTTAAAACATTGTTTTACTATTTTGTCATTTTTCTTTGAAACAATTGTTTGAATCGTTAAAAAATCATTTTTGTTTGACATTTTGGTACTTATCAATGGTTTGCTATTTAATTATTTATTATTATCCTTTATATTTTTCTCTCTACAATATTATTATTACTTATCCTGATGAACCGAAAACTGTGACATGTAATGAGACAACGCAACATAAGGATATTGACTCAGAAGAAATAGAAGAAGATGATATAATACCTGAGGAAATTGTCAGAGAAGTTGAAAATTTTGAGAACAAGCCTAAGTCCAATCTGGACGAAATCGAGATAGTCAACTTGGGAGATTCTGATACCGTCAAGGAAACCTGCATAAGCATTCACTTGTCACCATCACAAAAGGAAGAATACACCCGTTTGCTGAAAGAATATGAGGATATTTTCGCATGGTCTTATGATGATATAACTAGTTTGAGCACATCTATAGCGGCTCATAAACTACCTACCAACCCAATGTGTCCGCCGGTAAAGCAGAAGCTCAGAAAGTTCAAGCCAGATATGAGTTTGAAAATCAAAGAAGAAGTCACCAAGCAGATCAAAGCAAAGGTTCTCAGAGTGGTTGAATATCCAATCTGGTTGGCTAACATCGTGCCAGTTCCAAATAAGGATGGGAAAGTCGGATTATGTTTCGATTATCGGGACTTAAACAGAGCAAGTCCAAAAGATGATTTCCCGTTACCCAATATACACATATTGATCCACAATTGTCCCAAGCATGAACTCCAATCCTTTGTGGATTGCTTCGCGGGATACCATTAGATCTGGACGGATGAAGAAAATGCCGAGAAAACATCTTTTATTACACCATGGGGGGTGTAGTGCTATAAAATGATGTCGTTTGGTCTGAAGAATGTTGGGGCCACTTATATAAAACCATTTCCCACGACATGATACACTGGAAGATAGAAGTATATGTGGACGACATCATCATCAAATCCAATAAGGGTACAAATCACATAGCAGACTTGAGAAAATTCTTTGATCAGCTTCGGAGGTATAATTTGAAACTGAATCCCGCAAAATGTGCCTTCGGAGTCTCCGCCGCAAAGTTGTTAGGATTCATCGTCATCCGCTGAGGAATTGAGCTAGACCCGTCAAAGGTCAAGGATATCCAAGATTTCCACCTCCAAAGAACAAGAAAGACGTGATGAGTTTCTTGGGGTGTCTCAATTACATCAGCCGCTTCATAGCATAATCGACGGTGGTCTGCGAGTCGATTTTCAAAATGTTAAAGAAGGATGCCGCAACAAGTTGTACTGAAGATTGCCAGAAAGCTTTTGACAAAATCAATGAATATTTGTCCTCACCACCAGTCTTGGTCCCACCGAATCCTGGTGACCACTGCTACTCTATCTGTACGTAGTAGATGGAGATTTTGGTTGTGTCTTAGGAAACAATGATGAGATAGGGAGGAAAGAGAAGGACATATACTGTTTGAGTAAGAAGTTCACACCCTACGAAGAACGGTACTGTTTGTTGGAACACACCTGTTGTGCTTTGATATGGATAGCTTAGAAATTGAGGCACTACTTCTAAGCCTACACCACATATCTTATATTGAGAGATTCTCTAAGGTACATCTTCCAGAAACCCATGCCTACAGGGAAGCTGGCAAAATGGCAGATACTGTTGAGCGAATTTGACATCGTCTATGTAACTCAGAAGGCGGTTAAGGGACAAGCATTAGCAGACCATCTGGCAGAAAATCCTGTAGGAGCAGATTACGAACCACTAAAAAGTATTTTCCCGCTGAAGAAGTGTCATTTGTAGGGGAAGATATCGCCGAAGCCTATGACGACTGGAGAATATTTTTCGATGGAGCCGCAAATTTCAAAGGAGTGGTTATCAGAGCTGTTTTGGTATCAGAGACAAGTCAACATTACCCGGTATACATAAAACACAAATTCCCATGCACCAACAATATGGCGGAATATGAGGCTTGCATCTTGGGATTAAATCTGGCCATTGACATAAATATCTAAGAATTACTGGTAATTGGTGATTCAGATCTTCTAGTGCATCGGGCTCTAGGAGAGTGGGCTATGAAGAATACCAAAATATTACCATATCTATATCATGTGCAAGAGATGATGAAGAGGTTTACAAAGATAGAGTCCAGACATGTCTCGAGAATACAAAATGAGTTCGCAAATGCATTGGCCACTCTATCCTCCATGATACAACATCCGGACAAGAATTTCATCGACCCTATTCCGGTAAGGATTCATAATCAGCCAGCTTATTGTGCTCATGTTGAAGAAGAAACATATGGGAATCTGTGGTTCCACGGTATCAATGAATACTTAGCAAAAGGATAATACTCGGAGCACGCAAATCATACTCAGAAACGCACAGTCCGAAGATTATCCAACCATTTCATCCAAAGTGGAGGAATTATGTACAGAAGGACTCCAGATCTATGATTATTACGGTGTGTTGACCCAAAGAATCTTCCAAACTGCTCGAAGAGATACACACCGGAACTTGTGGACCACACATGAACGGTTTCATTTTAGCTAAGAAGATACTAAGAGCAGGATATTTTTGCATAACTATGGAAACAAACTGCATCAGGTATGTCCAGAAGTGTTATCAGTGCCAAATACATGCAGATGTGATACAGGTGCCACCAAATGAATTCAATGCAACAAGTGCACCTTAGCCTTTTGCCACTTGGGGAATGGATGTCATCGGTCTGATCGAGCCTGTCGCTTCAAATGGGCACAAATTCATTTTAGTGGCCTTAGACTACTTCACAAAATGGGTTGAAGTTGCATCTTACAAAGTTATAACCAAGAAAGTCGTCACAGATTTTGTCAAAAATCGTGTTGTTTGCCGATTTGTGGTGCCGGAATCCTTCATCACCGACAACGCCGCCAATCTCAACAGTGACTTAATGAAATCTATGTGCGAAACCTTCAATATTAAGCATAAGAATTCCACAACATACCGGACTCAAATTGAACGGAGACGTGGAGGCCGTTAACAAGAATATCAAGAAAATATTGAGAAAGATGGTAGAAAATCATAAGAAATGGCACGAGAAATTACCATTTGCCTTATTAGGATATCGTACCACAGTCTGCACAATAACTGGGGCAACTCCTTATTTGCTGGTCTACGGTACTGAAGTTCTCATTCATGCCGAGGTCGAAATTCCTTCCTTAAGAATTATACAAGAAGCTGAACTCAGTGATGCAATTATCTCTCATTGATGGGAAAAGAATGAATGCAGTGTGTCATGGTCAAATTTATCAGAACAGATTGTCTAGAGTTCAACAAAAGAGTCAAACCTAGATAGTTTACACTGGGGCAGCTGGTGTTGAAGTGGATCTTCCCGCATTAAGATGAGGTCAAAGGGAAATTTTCACCCAATGGGAAAGGGCCCTACATGGTTCACAGAGTACTAACAGGAGGAGCGCTCATACTCGCAGAAATGGACGGAGAAATTTGGCCAAATCCTATCAACTCAGATGCAGTCAAAAGATACTATGTTTAGATTGCTTGCATTTCTTCATATGATGTAATTGAACTTGACATGATTCCCGTTTAAGAGGGGATACGTAGGAAGCCTTGTGGGTTCGGTATAAAATTTTCATTTTCCCCACGATCAGAAACTAGGGCAAAATTTTGAGGAGGACCCTCAAAATTCAAGAGCAAGTCCAGCCAACTTGGTCATATGAAGAACGGTCAAAGAATCGCCTAGTAAACTGGGGCAGAATTTTGAAGGTCCCCCTCAAAATTCTAATGCAAGGAAGTCGCAATGTCTCTAAAAGTTTCACAGTCATTGGTTTATCTAATTTATTTTATATTGTATACTACTATGTTTTAAATAACTATATTAGTCAAATGCACGCACATTTTTTTTTTTAAAACTTTATTTTATGAAACATCCAGATGCTGCCCATGGTAACTTGAGTAAGGTCTCAATACAGAGCAAAGAAGAGCAAAGCAAAGTAAGCAGGCGAAGGAACGAACCAACCCTCCCCGTAGAACTCACAATTTTTCTTTGGATGCAGGAACAAGGAATATTCACAAATATGTGCACACTTCAATATCACTATTTTCATAACGACCAAAGCTTCCAAATGCAAACATATCTCCAGCTAAGAAATACTCTGCTATCACTTATTATTTGTTCTTCGCATGAGACTAAGAATTGTCTCCATCTTTCATGAGGCTAAGCATTTTCCCCATCTTGCATGAGGCTAATCCCTGGCTCCTCTTTGCATGAGACTAAGCATTGTCTCTTTCTTGCATAAGGCTAATCCTTGCCTCCTCCTTGCATGAGACTAAACATTATCTCCATCTTGCATGAGGCTAACCCTGCCTTCTCCTTGCAAGAGACTAAGCATTGTCCCCATCTTGCATGAGGCTAAGCCTTGCCTCCTCTTTGCATGACACTAAGCATTGTCTCCATCTTGCATAAGGCTAAGCCCTGCCTCATCCTTGCATGAGACTAATAATTGTCTCCCATTTTGCATGAGGTTAAGCCCTACCTCCTCCTTGCATGATATTAAGCATTGTCTCCCATTTTGTATGACACTAATCATTGTCTCCATTCTTCATGAGACTAAGCATTGTCTCCATCTTGCATGAGGTTAAGCCCTACCTTCTCCTTGCATGAGAGTAAGCATTGTCTCCTATTTTGCATAAGGCTAAGCATTGACTTTCCTTGCATGAGACTTAACATTGTCTCCCATCATGCATGAAGCTAAGCACTGCCTCCTCAATTGCATGAGACAAGCATTGTCTCCCATTTCGCATGAGGCTAAGCATTTCCTCCCTAGTTGCATAAAGCTAAGATCTGCCTTTCCTTGCATAATACCAAATGTTATGCTACTCGAAATCTAGAATTATTTTCTATTTTTCTCAGGGCTAAGCTCTTCCCACAATATTACACAAGACTAAGCTTAGTCTTGTTTCGCTTATGACCAAGCATCATGTGTTTGCATCTGATGGGCTGAAACATCGCCATTATGTCCAAAGGATTCATAGTCCGAAGGCATCATCCTTATAGTCGGAAGACAACGTGTCATGTCTTGAGGATCTCTCAATATTGCACATCATTTTCAAAGGCGTCATAGTTCAGAGGCACCATTTTCATGGACTGAGAACATCGTTTCATGGCCTGCGAATTTCTTATCACACAATTCATGGCCGAGGACATAAAGGTCTAAGGACATCATCCCCGTCGTCCAAATATAGCTTTCATGGTCCAAAGGGAATTTTCATCATGTTTAAATTATCACAATATACACCTGCATGTATTATGTTTGAGTTTTGCAGGTAATCCAGGAGGTAACCGTTCTCCCAACGGGAGCAATCTTCGCTCCAGTTTCCATTCACAATTCACATCTCGAGACTACCCCAAATACAACCAACCACCATCCGTTACCCCTTTCCACTTGATAACCGTTCAAATATCTATAATTGTTCCAAGGTACATCCATTCACAATTCCGATATCGTTTTATCTAGAAGAACCTGCCCATTCCTACAACAACTTCATTCTCTCACACCTACCTTGCATGACTCCTCTAGTTTTCCTCAAATTTCTTCCTATCGGACATTGCAGTCTAAAAATTTCTATTGCCTTCATTTTTTGTTCGATTTTGCACAATTTTTTCCAGCATTGCTTCAAATGACTGGATTCTCTAAGATTTCTCGACGCTTAGAAATCTAAGAGGCACAATTCCATATTATATTAGAGATTTAGCTCTGTCAATTAATTTCTCATTGATGTTCTTCGTTTTACTATTAACTTCTTAAAAAGTTATTATATTTTCTTATAACTATTCTAGAAAGTCTTGTGATTTCAGCTCTCCTTTAACCAGTTCTGCACATGCAACTAAAGAATATGGGCAAGAGAGAAAGTAAGTCTCAATCTTGAACAATTGTTTCACTCTTTCTCTTACCCATCTTATGCACTTGTTTTGTTTCCTCCTCCTTTTAGCCTTAGATTTTGATTTCATTTCAAAAGTTCTATATTTTGGTTAGGTTTTCTTCGTTATTCATTGATTTCACTTAGTTTTTATCTATTATTTCTTGATGGGAATGTAAACATATGATTCCATTTTTTTTAATATTGATCTACAATCCTTATACTGGCTTTGGAATTCTCTTTGTTAGTAATATTTAGAAACGACAGTTGGAGGTGGACGAATAGGGGAAAACTTGTGATATCAAATTCTTTTGGGAAAAAAGCTAAAATTACTTCTATGTAATACATGTATGTATATGTTTTCCTTTCCTTATCGATATATTCTAGAATCCACGCTAGAGCTCTACTCTCTCTGCATTTTGCTTCCTTTGTTGCTACGCTTTTGCCATCACTATGGGCCATCCTTTTCAGATTTATCTGAGTCGAGTTTGTCTTTCATGTTTTTGTATTTTTGAGCTGCGTTAAGTTTGTCTTCTTTTATTCTTTATTTATCGCACACTACCTATTTTCCATTATTGGTTGGAATATATGCACTTGTATACCTCTTTGTGTGTTTTTTACTTGATTTTCTTCAATTGTTTAAGAGAAATTTTTTCCTTGATGCATGTCGATTTTTATTTAATTTTTCCATGTTTCCTGTTTTTGTTACTTTTGATAAAGTAACGACTTGAATGGTCGTTTTGAACTCTAACACGTCGTTCGGCGGTTTGAGACTTTGAGTAGCTTTACTTCATGTGATGATACCCAATTTTCCCTCATATATATATATATACACACACACACACACATTCAGAATAGTATATTTGCATCATCATTCAGCTTATAAGCCTATAAAAGCATTTTCATAAATCTCCATAATTTTTTAAGGCTTTAAATCAATTTATTTCTGCATTTTTATCATATAAATATCCAGTAATTATCCTTCAAATTATTTTTATGATGATTTAATCATCTAAACTTATCATATACACCAACATGATGTTTGAAATATTTTTTCAGTGCTTTTTTTATAATTACGTTTGAATTTTAGGGCTAGTTGCACATTTTTTGCAATAATATCCCATATTCATGTATAATTACATTATTTATGCAAATAATAACTTTTTAAATTATTATAATGTTAATTAATTATTTTAACGCATAAATAATATTTTTTTCATTTATAAATTACTTTTATTAAACATTGGGTATTTAAAAATTAGCCCATTCCTAAACCTATTTTTCAGACCAAACATGTAACGACCCGACCGGTCGTTTTGCATTATTGAACCCCGTTCCCCTAACTGAAATCTCCCATAGTGGCTTATTATGATTTATGACTTGTCGGGATTGGTTGTCCGGGATTCGGAGGTGTTTAGAGTGCTATAGGAACATTTGGTTCCTTATGCTTGGCCTTTAAGGCCAAGGTTGACTTCGGTCAACATTTTTAGTAAACGATCTCGGAATCGAGTTTCAACGATTCTGGTAGCTTCGTATCATGATTCCGGACCTGGGCGCATGTTTGGAATGGGTTTCTGATGAACCGGGAGCGTTTCGGCGCCCAATATTGAATTAAGAGTTCTTAAGTTCCTATTATGGTTTGGGACGTGTTTTAGTGATATCGAGGTCCGTACGGAATTCCAAGATCGGGAATAGTTCCATTATGTCATTTATGACTTGCCTGCAAAAGTTGGTGTCATTCCGAGTAGTATAGGTTGTTTCGGCGTGTTGTTAGTGATGTCTAGAAAAATTAAAGTTCCTAAGTTTGGTTCTAGAGGTTTTGAGGTGTGATTTGAGTTTTAGCATTTTTTTGGGTGTTCCGAAGGCTCGAGTGAGTCCGTATTATGATTTGGGACTCATTGGTATATTTGGACGGCGGCTCGGGTGGGCCCAGGTGCCTCCCGGACACCACACGAGGCCAAAAACCAGCTGCATTAGCTGCTGGTGCACCTGTTCTGGTGTGACCGCAGGTGCGGTTGCCCAGTCACAGGTGCGGGACCGCTCCTGCGGTCCCAGCCTCGTAGGTGCGACCCCCAGTGGTCAGGCCGATTCTCGCAGGTGCGGATAAAATTCCGCAGGAGCGATGCCGCAGGTGCAGTCTACACTCCGCAGGTGCGGGCCCAGACATCCTAGTCCATTTTCGCAGGTGCGGTCCTCGAACCACAGGTGCGGAAATGCTATTCAGACAGTGTGTTTTTATACACGGGAATTAACTCATTTCCCTTATCTTCATCTTCTTCCTTGGGGCGATTTCCACCATTTTAGATGAGCAAACGACCTGGTTATTGAAGGTAAGTAAATTCCACTCTAATATTAGCTTCATGCATGAAATACTGGCTTAATTAACTACCTAAATTAGTGAAAATTCAAGAATAAGGGGTAGTAACCTAGGGCTTTCGATAATTTGAGAATTTATCCATGAATTAGCTGTGAAATCAAGTAGAAATTGTATATTAATGATCCTTAGGCTATGGGTGAGTGTTTCCTTCGAGAATTTTCGGAATCCGAGCATGTGGGCCCAAGGTTGGATTGTAGAATTTCTTCAAGAATGGGAAATTTACTAAATAAGTAGGAGAATTTCCATGTTTTGAGCATAAATTAATGAATTTGTATAACATTTGGCTAGTTCGAGTCCTCGGGTGTAGAGTTCAAAGTTTCGGGCGCGGTCTTGGTCCGGGGAGTAGGTTCGACACGAGGTGAGTCTCCTTTCTAACCTTGTAAGGGGGAATTGTCCCCATAAGTGATACTAAATAATTGCATGTCCTTATTTATGGGGGCTATGCACGCACGAAGTGACGAGAGTCTGTGCGTAGCTATTACTATGTTGTGTTGGGTAGTTCTAGGACTCACGAGCATGCTTATATGTGCCTTACATGTATTCCTAAATGTATCTTGAATTGCATATTATCCTTGATTTGTCTTGAGAATATTAGTAAGTTGTGGTCCATGATATATTGCTTAGGTTCTTGCCTTAAACAATAATCTCTAATAATTCCTTGAAAATTGATAATTTTATGTATGTATGTGGCACCGCGGCACATGTATGATTCGTGAGCGGAATAGCCCTACTATTATGTCAACTACGTCGCATGTTCAATTCGCGAGCGGGGTAATAGATGCATCTATGGTTTGAGTCGTTCGATCCTCGGCAGTGCACATTTATTTTTTACGACGTTTCGGTCGTACGTGTCTGGCCTATTATGTGATGTATGATTCACTGGGAATTTGTTGTAATTATACAATCTGGTTCATGTTAATAAGGAAATTTAGTACATTATGTGTTAGTGAAATTCGACATGCAAAGGTAAATACAACTATACTTGATGATATATGTCCTTGTGATTTCTACGACTGTTGTGTCTGCCTAGTTCCTATTAAATCATGTTATTTAGAAATGTTGACCCTACTAAGTATCACGTCTACCTCTCGTCACTACCTCTTCGAGGTTAAGCGGGACACTCACTGGGTACATATTTGTTTATGTACTCATGTTGCACTTCTGTACTTAATTGTCCAAGTTTTGAGGCTGGTGCATCTGGTTATCAGACCGAATCTCTATTCTGATCTCAGTTGGACCCGACTTCACGGTGAGATGCTTCTCCTGACGATCCTCGGCGGCACCTTGGAGTTTTCTTTTGCTTATTTCACATCTATTCATTTCAGACAGTGGAATTGTGTATTATGTTTTGTATATTCTGTTAGTTTGCCCGTAGGACTTGTGACACTAGTTCCTGGCACACACGTAGTTGTTATTTTTGGTTTACGGGTTTGTATCTATACATATTGGCTCATTTCTCATCTGGACTGTTTTGATTAAAACTGGTTAACTATCCTTTTCAAATCATGTTTTAACTATTAAAAACTGAGATATTTTAAAGTGTTTAAACTAATAAGAAGGAACCTTTAGTAAATTTAGAGTCGGCTTGCCTGACCCCGCTGTTGGGCGCCATCACGACCTCTGTTAGGATTTTGGGTCGTGACAACATGGTATCGGAGCCCTAGGTTCATGTAGGTCTCACATGTCACGTGCAAACCTAGTAGAGTCTTGCGGATCGGTATGGAGACGTCTGTACTTATCTTCGGGAGGCTATAAGGTGTTAGGAAAACCTCTCCTTATTTTTATTCTATCGTGCTGTCAATGGTTTACTAAATTTTATTCTTCTATTCTCTCATAGATGGTGAGGACGCGTACATCCGTTGTTCCAAATCCGGGAGGGGCCGCAACCCCGTTGTTCGCGGTCATGGCAGAGGTCAGGGGAGGGCACCAGCCCGAGGCAGGGGACGAGGGCGTCTCCGAGCTATTCCAGTCGTACCACCAGAGGACCCCACTATATAGGAGCAAGGTGAGGTGCCCCAAACAGGTCTTGCTCCAGTAGATTTCATGACGACGCCAAGATTCCAGGAGATCATGGGCCGTAGGATGTGATTCATGGACACTATGTCCCAGGCTGGTTTATTTCCAGCGGATCCTGCCACATCTCAGGCAGGAGGGGGAGCCTAGACCCCTACTGCCCAGGCTACAGGCCAGACAGCAACACTTCAGCATACCCCGGGTACACTGCCGTGGAGCCCAGCTAGTAGCAGCAGCACCTGAGCTCAGACCGGATGCGGACGGCAATCCGCTGAAGTTACTGGATAGATGGACCCGATTGCACCCTCCTATCTTCGGGGGTGAAAAGGGCGAGGATGCCCAGGACTTTATTGACAGGTGCAGGGACAGACTGCACAACATGAGGATACTGGAGTCCCATGGAGTGGACTTCACTACTTTCCAGCTTGAGGGCAGGGCCCGCAGATGGTGGTAGTCCTACATCCTGGGTAGGCCAGCAGGTTCCCCTACCATCACTTGGGAACAGTTCACTCAGCTGTTCCTGGACAGGTATATTCCACCCTTCGAGAGGGAAGAGCTGCAATATCAGTTTGAGCAGCTGGAGCAGGGGCAGATGTCCGTGACAGATTAAGAGAGAAGATTTTCTGAATTGTCCCGTCATGCCCTTATGATATTGCCTACTGATGCTGAGAGAGTACGGAGATTTGTAGCAGGGCTGCACTCAAGTATTAGGGCCAACATGGCTCGAGAGGTGGAGATGGGACTCCCTATCAGCTTGTGGTCGAGATACCTCGCCGGATTGAGGGTTATCGTTCAAGAGGCAGAGAGCAGGGTCAGTAGGATAAGAGGGCTAGATTTTCAGGAGATTTCAGAGGTGCCCCAGCCAGGGGTAGAGGTCAGTTCAGTACAGTCCAGTCTAGTAGGCCTCCATATTCAACTCCTCCGCCACCTCCCCGTAATACTCCAGTGAGGCCCTATTTCAGCGCCATGACAGAGAGTTCCTACCGCCCCTAGCCATTCAGGGTTTCTCAGGCGGGTATTCTGGTCATCAGGGGTCTTCTATTCCTTACTTGAGTGCCATGCCGGAGAGTTCACATCGTCCCCTAGCTGTCCAGGGTCCTTCTTCAGGGCAGCAGGCCATGCCACCGGCCAGATGTTATGAGTGTGGGGACCCGGGCCATATGAGGAGGACTTGTCCCAAGCTTCGGGGCAAGGACGTTCATCAGAGCTACCAGCCTACATTTCCAGCACCGGCGGTTCGTCCACCCAGAGGTGGAGGGCAGCTAGTAGAGGTCGTCCTAGAGGTGGAGGCCGGGCAAGGGGAGCTCTGCCAGCCCTATTCATGCCAGCGGAGGTCAGCCAGCTCCTGTTCATTCTGGCAGGGCTCAGTCTTCCGGTGCTCCAGCTAGATTCCATTATATCCCGGCCAGATCAGATGTAGTGGCCTCAGATGCCGTGATAACATGTATTATTACAGTATGTGGTAGAGAGGCATCAATGTTATTTGATCCAGGATCCACTTATTCCTATGTTTCAGTCTTATTTGATCAGTTTCTAGATGTCCCTCGTGAATCCTTGTGCTTTCCTATTTATGTTTCCACTACCGTGGGTGATTCTGTGGTTGTAGATCGGATTTATCGATCCTGCGTGATTTCATTTTGTGGATTCGAGACCCGAGCGGATCTGTTATTGCTCGACATGGTTGATTTCGAGATTATTTTGGGCATGGATTGGCTATCTCCTTATCATGCCGTGCTAGATTTCCATTCCAAGATAGTTATTCTAGACATGCCCGAGTCACCTAGGCTAGAGTGGAGAGGTTCCTCAGTTAGTACAGCCAGCCGGGTTATTTCATTCTTGAAGGCTCGACATATGGTCGAGAAGGGTTGTCTGGCCTATTTTTCTTATGTGCGGGATACCACCGCCGAGTCTCCGATGATTGATTCAGTGCCAGTGGTTCGAGAGTTTGCCGATGTATTTCCTTCAGATCTTCCGGACATGCCTCCGGATCGTGATATTGATTTCTGCATTGAATTAGCTTCAGGCACCCAACCTATATCTATTCCTCCGTACCGTATGGCTCCAAAAGAGTTGAAGGATTTGAAGGAGCATCTTGAGGAGTTGTTAGCTAAGGGGTTCATCAGGCCGAGTGTATTGTCGTGGGGTGCTCCAGTTCTATTTGTAAAGAAGAAGGATGGGTCTATGCGGATGTGTATTGATTATCGCCAGTTGAACAAAGTTACCATTAGGAACAAGTATCCTTTGCCGTGCATCAATGATTTGTTTGACCAGTTGTAGGGTGCTTGTGTGTTTTCTAAGATTGATTTGAGATCGGGGTATCATCAGTTGAGGATTCGGGCTTCAGATGTTCCGAAGACTGCTTTTCGTACGAGATGTGGCCATTATGAGTTCCTGGTGATGTCCTTTGGTTTGACTAATGCTCCACCGGCATTCATGGACTTGATGAATAGGGTGTTCATGTCGTATATTGATTCCTTTGTCTTCATTGATGACATTTTGATTTACTCAGGTAGTCTGGGGGAGCACGAGCAGCATTTGAGAGTTGTGCTCCAGACTTTGCGAGAACAAAAGCTATATGCTAAGTTCTCCAAGTGCGAGTTCTTGTTGGATTCCGTGGAATTCTTGGGGCATGTGGTATCCAGAGAGGGTATCAAGGTTGATCCTCAGAAGGTTGAGGGGGTTCAGAGTTGGTGGCGTCCTACTTCAGCTACAGATCGGGAACTTCTTGGGCCTAGAAGGCTATTATCGCCGATTTGTGAAGGTCTTCTCTTCTATTGCAGCTCCATTGACTAGATTGACTCAGAAGAATGCCCCGTTTCGATGGTCTGAGGAGTGTGAGGAGAGCTTTCAGAAGATCAAGACAGCATTGGCCTCGGCACCAGTTCTGGTATTGCCTTCCGGTTCTGCGATGTATACAGTATATTGCGACGCTTCGCGCGTTGGCTTGGGGTGTGTATTTATGCAGGAAGGGAGAGTTAGTACTTATGATTCGCGCCAGCTGAAGGTTCATGAGAAGAATTACCCTGTGCACGATTTGGAGTTGGCGGCGATTGTTCATGCTCTTAAGATTTTGAAGCACTACTTGTATGGAGTGGCCTGTGAGGTTTATAAAGACCACCGTAGCTTGCAGCACTTGTTCAAGCAGAAGGATCTTAATTTGAGGCAGCGCATGTGGCTTGATGCTTTGAGCCTGAAGGCAGAGAGTATGGGCAGCTTGGCTTATATTGCAGCAGAGAAGAGACCTCTAGCCTTGGACATTCAATCCTTGGCTAATCGCCTGGTGAGATTAGACCTTTCAGATCCTCGTCGAGTTCTTGAACATGTGGTTGCTCAGTCTTTGTTATTGCGGGAGATTAATGCTCGACAATATGATGATCCGTGTTTGGCTGAGCTATGAGAGGCAGTGGTTCAGGGCAGGGCCAAGGAGATTATTATTGGCGAGGATGGTGTTCTGAGACTTCAGGGCCGCTTATGTGTTCCTAAGGTTGATGGTCTGAGGGAGAGGATTCTAGAAGAGGCACACAGTTCTCGATATTCTGTTCATCTTGGTGCTACGAAGATGTATTGTGATTTGAAACAACATTACTGGTGGAGGCAAATGAAGAAGGACATTGTGGAGTATGGGGCTAGGTGTCTTAATTGCCAGCAGGTGAAGTATGAGCACCAGAGGCCAAGAGGCCTACTTCAGCAGATTCCCATTTCCGAGTGGAAATGGGAGCGCATCACTATGGACTTCATGGTTGGGTTGCCTCGGACTTTGAAGAAGGTTGAGGCGGTTTGGATCATGGTGGATAGGTTGACCAAATCGGCGCATTTCATTCTAGTAGCTACCACTTAAACTTTTGAGAGGTTGGCCCAGATCTACATTCGGGTGATAGTCCGGTTGCATGGTGTGCCGGTGTCCATTATATCAGATCGAGGTCCTTTGTTCACCTCGCACTTCTAGAGAGAATTACATAGTGAGATGGGTACGCTGATAGACCTCAACACAACATTTAATCCTCAGACTGATGGTCAGTCGGAGCGTACAGTTTAGATATTGGAGGACATGCTCAGGGCATATGTGATTGACTTCGGAGGTCAGTAGGACCAGCTCTTGCCTTTGGCCGAGTTTGCTTACAATAATAGTTATCAGTCCAGCATTGAGATGGTACCATTTGAGGCTTTGTATGGTCGGCGATGTCGTTCTCCTATCGGGTGGTTTGAGCCTAGCGAGGCTAAGTTATATGGCACCGACCTGGTGAGGGATGCTTTGGAGAAAGTGAAGTTGATTCAGGGGAGGCTCCGCACAACACAATCCAGACAAAAGAGTTACATGGATCAGAGGGCGCGTGATGTATCATTTATGGACAGAGATAGGGTCCTGTTGAAAGTCTCACCTATGAAGGGTATTATGAGGTTTTGGAAGAAGGGCAAGTTGATCCCGAGCTTTATAGGTCCCTTCGAGCTGTTGAGGAGAATTGGGGAGGTTGCTTATCAGCTGGCCTTACCTCCTAGTTTATCTGGAGTTTATCCAGTTTTTCATGTATCCATGCTCCGGAAGTACCTCGCCGATTTCTCTCACGTGGTGGATTTCAGCACTATTCAGTTGGATGAGAGGTTGGGATACGAGGAGGAGCCAGATGCTATTATTGATAGACAAGACCGCCAGTTGAGGTCCAAGAGAGTTTCTACCGTAAAGGTCCAGTGAAAGGGCCAACCAGTCAAGGATGCGACCTGGGATTCCGAAGAGGACATGCAGAGCAGATATCCATACTTATTAGCACTCCAGGTGTGATTCTAGACCCGTTCGAGGACGAACGTTTTTTTAAGAGGTGGAGAATGTAATGACCCGACCAATCGTTTTGCGTTATCGGACCCCATTCCCCTATTTGAAACCTCCCATAGCGGCTTCTCATGATTTATGACTTTTGGGGACAGGTGTTCCGGAATTCTGAGGTGTTTAGAGTGCTATAGGAACATTTGGTTCCTTAAGGTTGGCCTTTAAGGCCAAGTTTAACTTCGGTCAATATTCTTAGTAAACGACCTCAGAATCGAGTTTCGAAAATTCCGGTAGCTTCGTATGATGATTCGACCTAGGTTTATGTTCGGAATAGGTTTCTGATGACCCGGGAGCGTTTCAGCGCCCATTATTGAATTAAGAGTTCCTTAAGTTCCTATTATGGTTTGGGATGTATTTTTGCGATATCGAGTTACGAACGGAATTCCGAGACCGGGAATAGTTCCGTTATGTCATTTATGACTTGCCTGCAAAATTTGGTGTCATTCCGAGTAGTATAGGTCGTTTCAGCGCGTTGTTAGCAAAGTCTAGAAAATATAAAGTTCCTAAGTTTGGTTCTAGGGGTTTTGAGGTGTGATTTTGAGTTTTAGCGTTGTTTTGGGTGTTCCGAAGGATCGAGCGAGTCTGTATTATAATTTGGGACTAGTTGGTATATTTGGACGGGGGCTCGGGGGGCCAGGTGCCTCCTGGACACCACACGAGGCCAAAAACCAGCTGCATTAGCTGCTGGTGCACCTGTTCTGGTGTGACTGCAGGTGCGGTTGCCCAGTCGCAGGTACAGGACCGCTCCTGTGGTCCCAGCCTCGCAGGTGCGACCCCTAGTGGTCAGGACGATTCTCGTAGGTGCGGATAAAATTCCGCAGGAGCGGAGCCACAGGTGCGGTCTCCACTGCATAGGTGCAGGCCTAGACATCCTAATCCATTTCTGCAAGTGCGAGCCCTTGCTCGCATGTGCGGTCCTCGAGCCGCAGGTGTGGAAATGTTATTCAGATAGTGTGTTTTTATACATGGGAATTAGCTCATTTCCCTTATCTTCATCTTCTTCCTTGGGGTGATTTCCACAATTTTAGAGGGGCAAACGACCTGGTTATTTAAGGTAAGTAAATTCCACTCTAATATTAGCTTCATGCATGAAATACTAGCTTAATTAACTACCTAAATTAGTGGAAATTCAAGAATGGGGGTAGCAACCTAGGGCTTTCAATAATTTGAGAATTTATCCATGAATTAGCTATGAAATCAAGTAGAAATCGTATATTAATGATCCTTCGGCTATGGGTGAGTATTTCATTCGAGAAGTTTCGGAATCCGAGTATGTGGGCCCGAGGTTGGATTGTAGAATTTCTTCAAGAATGGGAAATTTACTAAATGAGTAGGAGAATTTCCATGTTTTGAGCATAAATTAATGAATTTGTATAACATTTGGCTAATTCGAGTCCTCAGGTGTAGAGTTCGAAGTTTCGGGCGCGTTCTTGGTCCGAGCAGTAGGTTCGACACGAGGTGAGTCTCCTTTCTAACCTTGTAAGGGGGAATTGTCCCCATAGGTGATTATAAATAATTGCATGTCCTTATTTGCGGGGGCTACACATGCACGACGTGACGAGAGTCTGTGCGTAACTACTACTATGTTATGTTGGGTAGTTCTAGGACTCACGAGCATGCTTATATGTGTGTTACATGTATTCCTAAACGTATCTTGAATTGCATATTATCCTTGATTTGACATGAGAATATTTGTAAGTTGTGGGCCATGATATATTGCTTAGGTTCTTGCCTTAAAGAATAATCTCTAATAATTCCCTGAAATTGATAATTTTATGTATGTATGCGGCACCGCGTCACATGTATGATTCATGAGCGGAATAGCCCTACTATTATGTCAATCGCGTCGCATGTTCGATTTGCGAGCGGGGTAATAGATGCATCTATGTTTCGAGTCGTTCTATCCTCGACAGTGCACATTTATTTTTCACGACGTTTCGGCTGTACGTGTCCGGTCTATTATGTGTTGTATGATTCACTGGGAATTTGTTGTAATTATACAAACTGGTTCATGTTAATAAGGGAATTTAGTACATTATGTGTTAGTTAAATTTGACATGCAAAGGTAAACACAACTATACTTGATGATATATCTCCTTATGATTTCTATGACTGTTATGCCTGCCTAGTTCCTATTAAATCCTGTTATTTAGAAATTTTGACCCAAGTAAATATCATGTCTACCTTTCCTCACTACCTTTTTCGAGGTTAGGCGGGATACTCACTGGGTACATATTTGTTTATGTACTCATGCTGCAGTTCTGTACTTAATTGTACAGGTTCTGAAGCTGGTGCATCTGGTTATCAGACTGGATCTCGATTCTGATCTCAGTTGGACCCGACTTCACGGTGAGCTACTTCTCCTAAAGATCCTCGGCGGCACCTACGAGTATTCTTTTGCTTATTCCTGTCTATTCATTTCAGACAGTGGGATTTTGTGTTATGTTTTGTATATTTTGTTAGTATGCCCGTAGGACTTGTGACACTAGTTCCTGGCACACACGTAGTTATTATTTTGGTTTACGGGTTTGTATCTATACATATTAGCTCATTTCTCATCAGGACTGTTTTGATTAAAACTGGTTAACTATCCTTGTCAAATCACATTTTAACTATTAAAAACTGAGTATATTTTAAAGTGTTTAAACTAAAAAGAAGGAACCTTTAGTAAATTTAGAGTCGGCTTGCCTGACCCCGCTGTTGGGCGCCATCACGAACTCAGTTAGGCTTTTGGGTCGTGACAAAACATTGGCCCAAAACCTAATACACTAGCCCAGATTACCCCCAGCCTAAACCAAATTAACGCAACCCCTAACCTGGTCACGACCCATTCCTGATAACCCAACCCAACTCCCCTTTTAATCGTGCCATTGGTCTCTGAGATCAACGGCTCGTATCAAACCACGCCCTTTAACTACCCAAACCCACTAATGCTAACCTCATTCCCATATGTCTGCCGCCCTCATATCCTCACCTCCCTTCTCTCTCCTAAGAACTGATGCGTGGCTAGGATTCATGATTTTTAGCATTATATACCTTGCATTTTATGTGCTTTAATGATAAAAATACACGTCGTATGTGCCTAATGGGGTTTATTTAATGTGTAGGTGAATTGGAAACGGAAGCCGAGCTAATTGAGAGAATAAACGTCGAAAAATACGCTCAAGAGTCGAAAAGGAGCGACCCAGGACAAGCCTGGCGTTAGCCAGACGTTTGGCTCTTAAGGCCAGGAGGTTCCTGGCGTTAGCCAAGCGTTACCCTTCAAACGCCAGGGGGTGTCTGGCGTTATCCAAGCGTTATCCTTCAAACGCCAGCCATGGCCAGGCGTTAGCCAGGCCTTAGCCTGCTAACGCCTGGGTACCTGCTTCAGTGAACTCCGAGTTTTAAAGGTTTTTAAGTGTTTCCAAGTGAGAATAGAAGTCTCTTACACGGTTAGGGTTTATCCCAACCATATAAATAGACCCAAGAACACATCTTTGAGGGTAGGAGGCGTTTTTGGAT